>JAGDQP010006234.1:32323-50710 GCA_022664845.1 Lepisma saccharinum | reverse complement strand
AAGAACTTGGCTCCACTTTTTGCACCTCTGGTGTTTTTGTTCGGATTTCACAGCTTTTTGTAGGTGTATAATATATATACTCGTTCTCTCGGCCTCGTTTAGGTCCTCGCCCCCCGTAGCTGGCTGCGGCCTTAACTTCGAGTTTTTGGGTACTTACGCCCCTTTATCGTAACCACTCTCCAGGACACTGTGCTTCCATGTTGCAGATTTTTTCCCATACCCACCACCCGTGGGAATGAAATATTTATTGAAACATAGGGAAGCTTTGCCATATTTATTGTAACCTACTTGTGATGATACAGCAAATCTGCTTCCTGCTGGCGGACATAAAATCCACCACCACCAACCCCAAGGCTCGAACATCACCTGATGTTTTGCTCGGATTTCACAGCTTTTTATACGTGTATATATATACTAGGTTCGCCTCGCTGGGTGTGCTGCTCCAGAATTCCGTGTGCGCCCCAACTTCAAATTTTTAGGGTTACGCCCCCTTTATTGTGATAAGACTTTCTGGGGACAGCGCCCCATGCTGTGCAGACCTTTTCCCATATCGCCTCGGGGGCTGCACCCTCTTAACGGTGGTTTGATCCATTTATTGAAACATTTTCGTGATGGTACACCTTCATACCAAATTTCGTTTCTCTAGCTTCAGTGGTTTGGAGAATGGTATTTGGGCGGCTATGTTGAATTAAAGAAAGCGATTTTTAAAAAGTTTTCTTACATTGCCGTTACCTACTTGTGATGGTACACCTTCATACCAGATTTCGTTTCTATAGCTCGAATGGTGTGGGAAAAGTTTTTGTGCGGCCATTTTGATCCAAGTTAACAACTTTTTCAAAAATGTAAATTATTCCTAAACTACTCTTGGTAATACACCTTTATGCCAAATTTCGTATCTCTAGTTCAAACGTTCTGGAATATGGATTATGAAGTCAGCCATTTTGGATTCAAAATGATGTCTTTGCAGATATTTTGTAATCTACTAGTGATGATATACCGTCATACTTCGAAATTTCATATTTCAATTTTTAACATCTTTTTTCTTACAGAACCTCAAAATCGCTGATTTCGCAATAAACTCTTCTTCCTGTATAACATGCTGACGTTTTGTGACACGTGGAACTCGGCTGCATGCACTGCCGTACGTGTTGATACTCCCCTCGATTCGCTCGCGTCGCTGCGCCAAGAATCCCACGGCAGGCCGCGCATCGAACTTGAGGAGTTTGGAGGAACTGCGTCTTTTTATCACAACCAGAATCTGCAGTGCACTGCGCCACATGATGCAGATATCCCCTCATACTCCAGAGCGCTGCGTCCGAATGGGGAAACGTCCACATTCTGCCTGTATAACATGCTCCTGGCAATGCTAACGTTTATGACGAGTAAAACTTGGTGGGACACGCAGGAGTATTGGAAGTTGGCACGAGGAACTAGGCTCATCCATATTCCATTTCACCACTTTTTAAGGTTGAAGGAGTTGACTGGACAGTTTGCACCCCTGGTGCTTTTGCTCGTATTTCGCATCTTTTTACACTTGTGTAATGTATATACTCGCTTCGCCTCATTGGGGCGCTGCCCCCAGAATTCCAAGATGGCCTCGCTGGGGCGCACCCCTTTATTGCAATCAGGCTCCAGCTGGGAACTGTAACCTAGTAGGGGAGACGAGTCGAATTTATTCTAACCTACTCGTAATGGTACACCTTCATACCAAATTTCGTTTCTCTAGCTTCAGTCATTATAAAGTGGGGCTTAGGCGGGCATTTTGGATAAAAGATGGACACATTTTTAACGTTTTCTTATATTTTCGTGACATACTCGTGATGATACACTGTCATACCAAATTTCATTTCTCTATCTCGAACGATGTGAAAAATGGTATTTCAGCTGCCATTTTGAATCAAAGATGGTGATTTTTTTAAAACGTTGTTATGTTTTCCTAAACTACTCTTGATAATACATCATTATGCCAAATTTCGTATCTCTGGCTCAAGCAGTTGGAAAATGGATTTATGACGCCCGCCATTTTGGATCCAAGATGGCGTCTTTAGAGATATTTTGTAATATTTTCATAATCTACTAATAATGTTGTACTGTCAAACTAAATTTCATTATTCTAGCGGCAGCCGTTTAGGCTGTGTATTCTTTAAAATTTTAGGGTTGGCGGCCATTTTGAATCCAAAACTTTTAAAAAGGTTTCTTAATTTGCTATCAATAATGTAGTTTTATTTCAAATTTCACTGTTCTATCTTTAGTCTTTTAGGCTGTGTATTCTTTGAAATTTTAGGTTTGGCGGCCATTTTGAATCCAAGATGGCGACCTTTTCAAAATGTCGGAATTTTTCCTTTATCTACTTATCATCCTCTACCTTCATACCAAATTTCATGTTTCTAGCTTACTCCAAACACCCTAAACAATATGATGAGTGAGTCAGTCAGTCAGTCAGTCAGTCAGTCAGTCAGTGAGTGAGTGAGTGTCAGTTAGCCTAAAATGTGCAATTTCAGGGGTCCACAACTAGAACATAGTTTGAGATACGAATATGAAATTTTGTACATCTGCACATATTTACCATATCTCCTTAACGGCAAAAGCTCATATTCCTATCTTTAACATATTTTTTCTTACGGGGCCCCCAAATCGTCGATTTTGCCATAAACTCTTGTTCCTGTATAACATGCTTCTGGCAGTGCTAACGTTTTCTGACGTGAAGAACTTGGCTCATGCACTGCCGTGCATGTTGATAAGGATATTATGAGTTTTCTCATAATCATATTGTTTGGTAGTGATTCTATTATCTTCTATTTTGTGGTGAGAGATGAACATGAGGTGCACTAGACGCCACAACAAGTTAACACATTTTTAGACGAATGATTGAATATCTTCTGGCCTAGGGGCGACTCTAGGCCGTGATGAGGACAGATGAGCCCTTGCGTTCAAAATGATCACTGTGCAATATATGTCGGTGAGAGATAATGAGGAAGGTGTGGTGTGCAAAGTTGTTCGATTTGGGCTACGTCAGGGTGGTCTGGGGGTAGTATGTAATGAAAGATTGTGAGTAGAGGGGAGAGAGGGGTATCGTTGGTGTTTGTAATGTAGTAAGTTTGTTGTGTGTTTATAGTTTCTGTGAGAATTGGGTGTTGGGTATTGTAGCGTTTGTTTATATACCTTTGGCGTAGTGTCTCGAGATGAAAGATTAAGTGTAGAAAAGTAATCCTGTCATAGAGTTCGTGGGTGGGGCTGGGGAGTTTTATTCTATATGCGATGCGAAGAGCGTGTCGTTCTTAGATTTGAAGTTTGTGATATATTGTGTGTGGTGCGTTGATCCAAGCAGTAAATCCATAAGTTAGTACCGGACGTAGAAAAGCTTTATATGTGTTTATGATTGTGATCGGTTTGAGGCCCCAGGTAGTTCCGGTTAAACGTTTCAGTAGATTTAATCTGTTCTTTGCTTTGAGGATGATTGTTTGTAGATGTGGTCGCCAGGTGAGGTGATGATCGTATGTGATTCCTAGATATTTTACTTGGTTGGTGGGTTTGATGCGTTGATTTTGTACAATGATGTTGAGTTTCGCAGGGTTGCGTTGAACTTTGGATCTGCGTTTTGGTGGTAAGAATATAATCGCTTGTGTTTTCTGTGAATTTATTGTAAGTCCCCATTTACTGCACCAAGTGGTGAATATGTTGATGGCCTCATTCATGGTTCTGTTGATATGTTGAATGCTGCGGCTTAGGGCTAGGAAAGCGGTATCATCTGCATATTGAAATATTTGAATATTTGGAGGAAGAGGGGCGACGAAAAGGATGTAGAGGAGATGGGATAGTGCTGATCCCTGGGGGACACCGCAATGAAGGAATATAGGGTGGGAAAGGCTATTATTGATGTTAATGTAGGCCAGACGATTTGAAATGAAGTTCAAAATGAAACGCAGGTAGTTTATGGGTAGATGAAAAAACTGTAGTTTATAAATGAGAGCACGATGCCAGACTTTATCGAATGCTTTTTCGAGGTCAAAAAGTGTTAGACAGGAAAGAAGGGATTTATTGTAGTGAAGGGTGATTTGATTGGTCAAACGGAGTAGTTGGTCGGTTATGCTGAAGTTAGGGCGGAAACCAGCTTGATGTATATGCAGAAGGTTGTGAGTTTCGAGGTGATTGTGAAGGCGGGAGACGAGGATTTTTTCAAGGGCTTTGCTGAGGGTTGGGGTAAGTTGTATTAGGCGGTAAGAGGTAACTGTGTTGGGAGGTTTATTGGGTTTAAGGAACATAAGGGTTTTGGAGGTTTTCCATTCGGGAGGAATGAAACCGGTACGAAGGATGAATGTGTATATTGTAGCGAGGAGGTGAATAAGGATGTTTGGTGATTCTTTAAGATGATGATATGCGATTTTGTCGTTTCCAGGTGCAGAGTGGCGTTTCTTTGCGATGGCATAAGTTATTTCTTCTGGTGTGATGTGTTAAGGGATGGTCACGAAGGAAATGGTGAGTGTTGGGTTGTAGATGATTGGAGGATATGTTGATGCGATCGGCAGGGTGAATTCGAAATGGATTGAATGGGATGTTGGGAGTGAATATTTCTTGTAAATGTTCTGCGAATACATCTGCTTTTTCTTTGTCGGTGTGAAGTGCGTGGTCTTGGTGCAGCAACGGGTAATTCGGTTTTGAGTATTGTCCTGTTAGTATCTTAAAACGTTTCCAGAATTTTGTGGGGTGCGAGTTGTCTGCTAGAGAGTTGCATGTTTTGACCCATTGCCTTAATTTATAAGCCTTCAAGTAGTTGTGTACTGTCCGTTGTAGTTGTCGAGGAAGTCTAAGTGATTCGGGGTTATTGGTACGTTGGTAGTCTCTATAGAATGCTCTTGACTTGAATTGAATTTATTTTAAGGCCTTTAGGCAACTATGGCTCAGGCCGTATGGATGATGATGGGATGAATTGGTGGAATGAAGAAAGTGGGAGGAAACGGGAGCACCCCGAGAAAACCCACGCACACGGTGTTTGTCCACCACAAAGCCCACATGGCATGAGCAGGGATCGATCCGACGACCCCTAGCACCAGAGGTGAGCGCTCTACCAACTGAGCCACCGTGGCCCCGGAATGCTCTTGACTGTTTGATGAGAGGTAGATATTGTGGAGGTAATCTGGGTCGATGAGTTTGTATTGTGTTAACAGGTATATAGTCATCTGAAGCCTGTTCTACAGAACCCTGCAACCATTATATATATTACATAGATTCACAACCATTTGCATTTGTGCTTTTATATCTAAAGATTATATTATTAAGAACATGCGAATCATTCTTCTCTTTTATAAACACTTATTCCATTATTATAAAAAACATTTCCATAATTAATTTAAGCTATATTGTTTAAATAACATAGTCAAACTATTTGCTTTATGCGCTAGCCGATCGTTGCGCCATCTCTCGTCTTTCTGGGCTTTAACTCTAAACATCACAAGTTGCTTCCTACACTGACGCCAGAATGACGTCAATTTATAAACTACATTAAAGTTGTTTATTCACCTGAAATGGCTATTGAACGCGAAAAATAACTTAAAGCTTACATTAATCAATGTATAACACAATTATAAAGTTGAATAATCTTTAAATTAATCCATTAATACTGTAAAATATATAAAATATGTTTGAAACACAGATGTATAACATCTGTGGACGTAACACTCTTTTGTAACAGAAGACTAGTGTTATATAGGTTTGTGGTTGTTCAAAGTAAGTTAATAAACCATTCATTCATTCATTCATTATTCATTGGTGATTATTACTATTATTATGACAGTGGAAGCTCGTTCGTCGCTTAAGGATGTGCGATTCAATGCGGATTCGGATTTAACGTGATACAAAGTATGCCTTCCGAATAATAAATCATCAATAAAATCCTTTATTAAATGTAGCAAGAAACTGCATAAAAAGATCATGCATTAAAACCTCTAACTGCTGCGAAGCCATGTGAGTGATGAGCGAAAATAGTAGGCACTGTGATTCAATCATTGTGAAGAAAATATCAACATCATGTGAATTTCTTGTTATACTGTGATCCGCAGCGATCACCCTTTAAAGCCTCGCTATTTACTTCTATCTTATCCTATTTTTCGATTTACTGCGGTTAAGCTATATTGCGGGATAAAGCATATCTCCTGACAACAGCGTTCAATAGAGCTTCTACTTTATTATTATTATGTTGACAATGTTGTATTTTGTTTCAGCGTGTCAGTTTTCTCCACCGGGTGAAAGCGTTCGTTTGGAACTACAATCGCACACCATCACACATTACCTGTTCAATTTGAAATCGATTCGCATGAATGACAGACGAGAGATCACAATGACAACCGACTGCAGTCACGACGTATCGTTTGAAACAGTTGTTTTCGTGGAAAATGCGTGCAAGTGACTCAGATGCATACCCCATCATAGGCATGTATGACATGAGTACATAACTTCCAGGGACTATGGGGAATAATTCAATATAACTAACAATGATGTTCTAAGAAGTTGGGAAACTTAGAAGTAAACGTGTTTTCATCTTTCCATATGTGCTACAACCTGTGGACGTTTCAGTGCGACATTCTTCGGGAAGTCCGATAGCTTTCGTTGTTAGTATTGAAGCATCTATTTAATTTGATCAAATTTTAATAATGAGTTAATTCTGAATCTGGAATGGCCTATCGCATGTAATCACATGAACTTAGCACAGTATTAATTAGAGATCAAAATCACATTTTAAATATTATTCTTCATTTTTAAACGGAATTTCTTCCACATCACATTTTGAGCACATACCGGCACACATCGGTCACATGCCAAAACGGGCGAAGTCAATTTTTAAATGAAGTTGGATTTTGTCGTATGCTTGCTGCTAATTACTGTTTCTGTTACACCATATCACATCAAGTCAGTAGACTTTAACAGTCTAATGTACAAAGTCCTCAAATATTGTAAAAACAGACCGGATATAATTATTTTCCTGTAACTGGAGTTCTAAGTGCAATTAGTGATGTAGAAAACTAAAAATGTAGTTAGTCCCTTTTCACAAATAATATGACTATCCAAATAATATAATCACACTATCACAGGAAGATGTAAAATGCACAATTTATTATTTTTACGCATATTAAATTCACACTTTTACACACACAGTATTTCGACTACACCCTACATTCATTACCAAGTGTTACCATTAACAAAATTCATTTTTTATTTATGTTCGACGGTAATGCATGAAGAACAAGAGCGTCAAACATTTTTCGACAAAAGTTAACAAACAAATCACCAATCCAATTCCTAGAACACATACCGAACCGTTTATATCGCTAAAAGCTAATGAACAAACAGGATTATAATGAAAACTACTAGAGTCTATAAGCCCCTTACGAGTCATTTCTTTTTGCCAATACATTATTAACCCTGAATCTTTCAAATGTCTAACGAACTTGTTGAATATTCTCAGCAAAGAAGATCCCTTGTGGAAAATGTAGGCAGAACAAATGCTCAAGAGATCTTCCTTACTAACTTGCAGTTCCCCCTTTGCATCACAAACAAGGAACTCAATGTTACACAAATAACCAAATTAAAGTTGTTCTGAGGTAAGAGGTACATTCTTCCATTTAAACAATTCGTTCATGTTCTGATAATCTTCAACCAAAAAATATCTCTCACTAATGTATTTACATGTTACACGGTTTTGCTCTATTACACACTCAACCCATGCAAAATCATCAGTAATCCATTTTAATCCAGACTCAATAAATTCCTGTAGTGTATCAATTGGGGGTTCGTACACAAAAATCGTTAGAAAAGACACAATATTACAGTTGTACGTAGTAAGATATATATCATGGAGAGGCATACGATTAACAGCCTTGTATCAGCAGACTATGATTTGCAACTTCAGTGCCGTATACTATTACAACATAACTGTGAATAAACATACGATATGTAAGGGTTGTAAGGACTCTCGCAACAGAATATAGAATTACGTATGACAGAATGCAGGTGTAAAGTAATTAAAATACTCAAAATGAATATACCGATAGCTATTCATACATCTTCTTTTAGAGAAGAAAGAATTGACCATAAATGCTCCTCACGCCTAGGAGATGGAGTAAGTAGTCTAATATCAGATTGAATAACAGTAGATAAATCAAAATTGTCATAAAGTTCTGCTGTTAAATATTCTACATGAATTTCAACTTGGTATTTCAGGCTATGCAATGTTTCATAGTAAGTTAAAGTGGATTCATTATCTGATGGATTTCCCCAGTTGCTGTATATTACGATTACAGTTCAAGTAAAATTATGTTTCCTTGAGAACTCAATCATTGTACGATAATCCACTCCCTCATAGCTTTTTTCTTTCACTACAACTTGTGTTCTGTGTTACGAACTTAAACTATGATTTTCAAAATGGCATTTAAATAACGTACAGGAGGAAAATTATGCTGAAAGCATCACGGGGATAATATAAAACAGTAAGAAATTGTCTATGAACAAGACACTTAGTATAATTCTTAAGTTGCACAGTTAGTTGTAGAAGAGAATAAGTAATAGCAACGCAAAGTAACACTTGTTGTCAGAGAGAACAGTTTAATTTTGATGTTGATAATCAGAATCCTCTACACCAAAGTACATAGTCTCTACACCTTCGGTGTTCTTCGTTGTTAGGCCCTGAACGAGAGTACAAGTTGGTTGTAGCCCCACCGGTGTCAGGCAGATCGTTGGATCGGGGCATATCAATTGTCGCTGTAGAAAATTCAGAAATTAGTTGTGCCATATCCAGTTAAGGGAGAAGGTAGCATTAATTTATCCTGACTAGTAGCTTCACGAAATTGTTGTATGTTCGAGGTTCTAGGAAGATTATTTACGAGTGGGGGACCTTCGTTTGGAGAGAAATTAATAATGTAGAGACGAACAAAGAAAGGAAAGGTTCAACGAATAACAGAAAACCGATCAGTCAGTTAGAGAAATATATTGTTTTAAGTTCAAGATTTGTTCTTCGCAATTAGAGAATTATCACCAAACTCGAATCTTCGTTATTAGCATATAGGCTGGCTGATACTTCAGAGATCAGAATATAGATTTTATAAGCAACTAGAGAAGATATGTCGCTATGGAAATAGAACAGTTAATGCCAGATTTGTGAATAGTTTGTGGAGGCTTGACTATTTCAGGAAGACAACCTAGGAAATGTACGAAAATTGCCAAAGGTCACGGCATTAAAATTAAAGAGAGAGGTGTTATGTTATATTTGGCAGAATTCGAATTGAATTGAACAGAACTCCGAGAAGGGTTGACAAAATGTAACGTAGGAGAAATATTTGACCCATTTGAAACAGATCATAGCACCATAAAACATACGTATAATATAAACGCATGTTCTGTAAACAGCTGGTAAAGGTTTAGATTCAATGTTACCAAGAGGTTTTTGATGTCGTTGACACCAGTATAAAAAGCATATAATTACGTTTGAAAACTGGTAACTAACCTGATAGAATTCAAAGTTTCCATGAAAATATAGTGAAAATTGTGTATATATGTTATGTGCCCTTCTTCCGACCATGACAGATTTCATGATGATTAGGTTGAAGAAATAAATCGTCAACAATTCTAAGCACAGTATGTATGTATACAAAAGAACATTGAAAATGACAATAACATTAGTTTTGTTAAAATTCCTCAGCAAATATTTTTCTAATCTTTTTGTTCTTGAGATAGAAATAAAAATCAATCTCCAAGAGCTAGTATGTTACACATAAAACGACCAAAGTTTTGGAAACCTTTGCAAAAAGCTGTGAAATATACAGAGAAAGATTGCAGGATTTGAGAACAGCTATGAGTGTACAGTTCGACGTTTAATAAGGAGGAGGACGGCAGAGTGGAATATTTCTTTAAAAGTGCATATATTAGACTACAGGCCGCGGGAAACAGGTGTCTGCAATATTGAAAAATAAGTGAGTACCAGAGAAATTTTAACACGCACTTTTTTCTGATTTTGACCACCAAATTCCTGAAGTCTGCGAAAAAATCAAACTTGGCAAACAAATCGAGTAGAATGACAAATGATATCATACCAATTTTCATAAACATCCTTGCTCATAAGCACTGAAAACACTAAATCCCTGTTGTTTTCCGGAAACGATCATAGGCCGCTTCGACGGGGCTTAAGTAGCTTTACATCATATCAAAAGAAGTTAAGGTCACTTCCTACTCCTTTTTCAGAAATTGCAAAATAATGGCGTCTCCCATATACTTCAATGTTAGCATCAAATGCTGAAAACTTACCTTGCCGATGTTTGGCGAAAAAAATATGTTATATTGCTGAGGACGAAGCCTATTTATATTTCCTGTACCTTTCAATTGATCGTGTTTTAGGCACGCAACCTAGTAACATGGACATAGCTCTTTCTTCTTTGCATGTATATTACACTCATGCAGTGAATAATCTGAAGAAGAACATTTCCTAAATTTTATTGGTCTTTATTGTAATCAAAATTATTGCTGGTTTACAAAACGTTTGTTGTAATTATACAACAAACGTTTTGTAAACCAGCAATAATTTCTCAACATAATTCGTGTATTTCAATACGAGATTTATAAATGTCTTTCTTCGAATGTCATCCTATGTAAAAAAAATGGAAACATCAATTTTAAGTCTAGCGTAGGGGATTGGCGACCTCATCTCAGGTATATGGACCGCAACGTGATGAAACCATCACATAGCCCGAGCAGCAGACCATCGCTGCTCGTATACGACGTAGGGAATTGGCGCCCCCATCGTCCGGCCGGCTTCTGCTGGTTGCAGTCAGCCAACAACGGCGTAGGGAATTGGCGACCCCATCGTTCACCTGGCTTCTGCTGGCTGCAATCAGCCCTCGCAGCTAAACACCTACGCTGCTTGAAAGGAGGACCAGCAGAGAGGAGTTACATTTACATTCATCTCATTTTCATCCACAGATGATCATCATTTCATCTCCTCTTGCGCTGTGAGTTGCGCCTCAGCGCAATGACCACGGATGTGACAGGATGTACTTGCATTGGCGATGGCCCCTGGGCCCAGGGGAAAGGGGGAGTGGGTGTCCCATGGGCCATTGGATAGCGCCTAGTTCTTAAAAGCAGATTCTTGGATGGTCTAGCTCGTTGAGACTGGGAAGTGCGCCATTGGGGAGCTCTTCGAACCTTTGGTCTCGCCAACACTCTGGGGGAGTGGGTGTCCCAAGTATCCATCAGTCGGGAGTGCAAGTGATTTCGACGCCAAGTCGTTGGACTTCGCCTCGATTTCCAGCTTGCTGACAAGGGTGATGAGGGTAGTACCCGGCAGCCTCATTGGCTCCTCAGAACGAAGACGGAGAAGTGTGGGCATTTACGGCTTTCATTCATCATGGCTCCACCACATCCTAATAAGTCGCCTTCGCAGAAAGGAAGAAAGAAAGAGACAGAGCGAAGAGAACGTCACTGATGTTAGTAAGAAGGCGCATACAGCTAATGCATCAAGCAGTGGCAAAGAAGAGAAAAACGAAGTAGAGGAACAAAGTATCGTACCGTCTATTACACGATATCTTGTGATTAAAGTAAAGAGTGAAACAGACAATCCAGGTGGTTTGAAGGGGTTATCCCCTTTCATTATACAAAACAACTGTATTATGTCGCCGGCGAACTTAAACATGTTAAAAAGCTTCGCAACGGCACCTTGCTCGTGGAGTCATCCACTAACAAACAGTCCACTAATATCTTGAAAATGAAGACCCTAGGACAATTCGAGGTTCAAGTTGAACTGCATCGTCAACTCAATTATAGTCAGGGAGTAATATCTTGTTGGGACTTGCAAGATGTCCCTAAAGAATAGATTAAGGATGAACTTGCCAGCCAAGGTGTAGTCAATGTAGGCGCATTAAAACTAGAAAGAGTGGAGAATTGCAACCCACGAGTTCGTTAATTCTGACGTTTGCCGTGCCACAGCTCCCTAAGGACGTGAAAGCAGCATTCTATTGCTTAACTGTCCGTGCGTATATACCGAGTCCGCTCCGCTGTTTTAAATGTCAGCACTATGGACACACCAGCACGTCATGTAAGGCAACCTCTGCTGTATGTGCAATATGCGGTACCAGTAGCCATGGTGCGGATCCTTGAAAGTCACTGAAACCTCAGTGTGTTAATTGCAAGGGTGATCACACGGCCTGTTCGCGTGACTGTCCTATTTTTCAGGAGGAAAAACGCATTAGAGAGCTGATGGTACTAGAGAAAATATCCGCTGGTGATGCTAAACGTCGATTAAGAGAGTCTCAGCGCACCCTTCTCTCTGGTGCGTTTTCACATGTTGTAGCCAGAATACCAGTTAAAACTGTCTCGGTTGGTACCCAGACAGTTAATGTATCAACTCAAACCGAGTCTGATGTGCATGTAGACGGACGCCTCCCAAAGGATCAGAGACTTCTCACAATATGCCGACACAGAGTCAGGGACAAAAACCACCTGTGCAGAGTTCTAGAACTTCACGGGTTAAGACTACTTTTAGTCCCTATAAAGTATCCAAATTAGCTCGAACTTGCCTCTCGCTACAAGCATTAAGACTTTGACGAACGTTTTGGCTGCACAATTAGCTCAGGAAGAGTCTGCGTACCCTATCCATGAACCAAGTTCATCTTTGTCCTCCGACATAGTTAAGGACTACCTGATGGATATGGATTTTAATCTCGTTGGAAGGAAAGGGAAAGGGAAACCGAGATATAAACTTAAACGGTAATATTTTTACTTGTTTTTGCAGAGTTTTATGATTTCCATTTATTTTATATGATTATGCTCCTTAGCTGTTAAGTTTTATGGTGTATTTTTGTTTTATCTTGTGAGGGCCCATTTACAGGCTTCCTCGTTATACTGGCCATTTACACCAGTAGGTTGAGTGTGAAGACCTTTTACATCTTCATCTTTTATATATTCTTTTTTTATTATTTTAATCAACAGCTAAGTTCTGACATGACCAAGATAAGGGTCTTTCCCGTATCGGGACGGGCGTAAGCCATAGTGCTGTTACGGCCAGTAAAATAACATTTTTATCTTTTTTTAAATCAATTTTGAGTTTGTGAAACTTTTAACTTTTAGGCAACTTTGGCACAGGCTGATCTATTATGGAGTTCACAATTTTAAAAAGTGGAATACAGTTTCTTTGGATCATAACTAGTTATTTTTCTACGAGGGGGGGGGGATCAAAAAGTAATGCCTCTTGTGTCACAAAAATGTATTAACATAGAACAAGATAAGCTATTGCAGATCATAGTATGAACTGTCCTCTATAGAAAGATGCCTACCCTTCAATATAGTCTCCATGAATTTGAATACATGTACGCCATCTTTGAACCCATGCGTCAAAACCATTTTGGAAAAATTCAGGACATTGTTTTTTGACCCATGATTTGACAGCTGTTTTAACGTCATCAAAATCATTGAATCGGCAAACACGTAAGTGTTCTTTTAAAGGACCAAACAGATACAAGTAAGAAGAGGCCTAATTAGTGCTATAAGGTGGGTGAGGCACAACTGACCAGCCCATTTTCGCAATGGCCTGATTTTTTAAAAATGACGTGTGTGGTCGTGCATTATCGTGATGGAGCTTTATTGAATGGATTTCTTTCAGTGGTCTCTTCTTTCGTATTGCTTCCTTAAGTCTTCTAAGTGCGTTTATAAGATGCTGAATGCATCAGCAACACTCTCAACTGTAATGCGCCTGTCTCCTCGAATCAATTCCTCAGCACGTTCTCGATTTGCATCTGTGATCGACGTTGTCTGCCGGCCGCTTCTTGGTTTATCTGCGATTTCTGTTTCTCCGTTGCTAAACTTCTTCATCCAACGCCGCACATTGCTAATGTCCATTACTGCATCTCCATAAACATTTTTGAAGCGATTATGGATTTCCTTAGGTTGACAAGCTTCTTTCACCAAAAATTAGATGACGATTCTTTGTTTTAGCTTCAGATCCATGGTTCTAATTACTCAATCTGAACAAAAACCCGTACATTAGTAAAGGTTATGTCTATAATACCATGCATAGATAAGTCAGTAGCTGTAATAGAAAAAAAGAACATATAATGAGGGAGGCATTACTTTTTGATCCTTCCTCGTATATAGCAGTAAGGTTAAAGAAGGATAAAAAATAGTCCTGGCAGCTTATTTTCTGCCTTATTTCGGATTTGCATGAATGTTGCTTTAAGTAACATTAAAAAAACAAACATTTCTTTCTCTCTGCTTTACACGTTTAGCGCGAATTTACCCTAAACGAAAAGTGCGGCACTTTATTTTGTGTATGTATTATCTTCGTGGAGATTACAAATAATTCTCACAATAACTAACGTGTAATATGTAATGACAGAAACTTAATATTGAGGTAATATTATTTAATGCTTTCTGGAGAACAATGCAATCATTAGAACATGTCAAGAACGTTTCTTACAGCTGCTTAGCTTTGTTAATCTTGTTGACGATTCAAAAAGTTATAATTACTTTTGTCAATAAACTGAATCTCTATACATATTGATTGATGTATCTAACAATTATTATTCATCATTTTCTGTTAACAACTGCAAAAGCCTTTATTTTTTCCTTCACTAATGAATCATCTGCTTATATTACATGGTTTAGAACATTTGTTTTTACTTCTTTCTTTATCGCTTTAATGTTGTCAATTATCTGAATTATATTTTGTTCTGTTATGTTATTAATTAAAGAAATTTTGTTCTTATAAACATAGGTTTTCCGTTTTTCATTTTTTTAATATTAGCAGCAATTTCATTTCTGACGTACGTAATCTTTAATTTAGCTTAAATAAAATGTGGCCATATTCATTATCATCATGGTTGATTAAAGATTTTTATGTTTTCGATGTTCAGCTTTTTTATTCATCGAATTCTTTTCTGCATATCGTTTGTGCAAGTAAATAATGGACTATGATACAGTATCGCTTTGAAACAATATGATATGTTTGTTGTATACGTTATAATACATGCTGATAACGACAGATTGCCGTAGTTGTGTTTGTAGAAGATAAAGTGTTTTAAACAGAAGCTAATAGTCGGAGGCGCCAGTAGTTTAGACAACTTTGAGTAGAGTAGAACGTAAGTTGCCAGTACAGGAATGTTATAAAATTTGGAAAGTAAGTATGATGACGCAATAATGTGGGTAAATAAAGTAGCAATTGATTGTTATTAGCAACAGCTAGTACATTTCTTCTAATTTTATTGTTAATTAAAGGTTTCATTTCGTTTAAATACTAATGTTGATTTTGTACAAAATAGTTCATGGGTAATTAGCATGCCATATAGACCATATTGTGCACATATATTTCATTTCAGTGTTGTTTTCTTGTGTTTAAACGTATGGTATGTACTGAATGTAAAGCTAACACAACGTTAACATGGCCAGGGCGATTTAAACTTCAAGTGAGGGAAGTCGAGAAGTTCAATGTTTCTGCCGCTTGGTGGTGCTGGCTCTGTTTAGTGCAAGCGATACGAGAGGAGAACATCTATACACACAAGGGTGATGCACGAACGCAGCAAAAAATTTAACTGGAAATATTATTTGTGTAAACATAGTAGGCCTCGTATAAATAGTAGGTATATTATTCACAATGTACGGAAATTTAAAAAGAAACAATATGCTTGAGTTAAATTCACATACAGAGAAAATAAGAAATTTCATTATTTTCCTTGCTTATTTTGCGAAAGACTTGCACCCGATTGCAAAGACACCTAGGCTAGACCGTGGTTTAGTAGGATAAGCTGGTGCATTCGGAAATTAATGTTTAACCCTAGACCTAACTTGGACTAACGTAAGACTAAACTCCGTCCTTGTAATCGGACTTCTTTTCCCTTGCGCGAAAAAGAAAACATCATTTGGTGTAATGTTACAACATTTTGATCATTGAGGATGGAAGTCCGGAATTCTGGAAATCAATTATCACTCACTTTCTCTCCTGTGTAGGGACCAAAGATACTTGGGTTTATATGTGTTGTATGTTCAATAGGAACCAATTTTGTACCATATCTAGCTGAAAGAACTTCTCGTCTCATAAGTAATTCTGAACCCCTTGCTGAAAGACTTATACATGCTGGTACTTGCAAGTGTTTTTTTAGGTATTTTTGTTTCTCTAGCTTACGTGATTCTAGGCACAATGTTTATAAATCCGTAATATGGCGTTTGAATGTCATTTTCCATGGCATCTTTGGTATGTAAAAGTTCTTTCTCCTCTTCGAACCAGCGTGTTTCTTTCAGAAAATATATTCTGGGGGGAGATTTTAGAGCTTTAGAGGGGGTAAAAAGAGGAGAGAGGACATAATTCTAGTAGAACAATGAATGAACCCTTGTTTTTACAAAATTTGTTGTTTTTACCTGTGTGTAATCGACTCAGGCTGCTCACCTCTTTAAAAGAAACACTGCTTCAAACCATTGCCGGATGTAGGAGGGGGCAAACGGAGGCAAGCGCCCCGGGCGGCACTTTTAGGGGGAGGCAAACAGATAAAATAAAAATAAATGCTCCTAAAAACAGAAGTAAAATTGCCTATCAAACTGAAACCTAAATGCGTTCAAAATTTCAATACCGGTGCACTATGACATTTTTTATATTATTCGATGCAACTAACCTTCATTTTTAAAATTCAAAGCTGCGATTCAAGTGAGATAGGCAGGTCTACTCTCTTACTGGAGTTAGTAATAGCGATGCCACGACAGATTCGAGAGAAGATAACAAAAGTACATACGTGATGAGAGACAATATTGTGGCCATCACGTCTACAAATCGTTATGTTTAGTTAAAAAACGATGGGCAGTAAAATCTAACTTTGCCACCCTCCCCCATAGGAAAATTTCTAGATCCGACACTGCTTCAAACATATATTTGATGTATTTAAAAACAAACTAAGGATGAATGTATTCTTGAGTTGCCTGTATGTAGATTTTCTTTGATCCACGTTTTCAGAGAATACTATAGAATTAGGATTTATTTCCCTCAAGTTTGTGGTTAACATATAAATTCAATTCCCTCCTTGTATTTTCTCTCTAGTACACAAGTTGCAAATGATGACAAAACTGAGGTGCATATTTATTTTTTTATTTTTTAGTCTTTAGAGTAAGCCCTGCATACAGATTGTAGTAAATGTGATCTCAATAGTCTTAAGACGAATGTACACCTATCTGCGTACTAAGAGGCCTGTATTTTTTCTTTTTAATGGTTATATTTTAGTTATTGCGGATTTCTTATCCAATTGAGTCATTGTGTATTATTGTGTTCCTTTGTTCCCCAAATATGTTATTCGGCTTGATTATTTGATTAAAAATATGGTTTAATTTCTGGGGAGTTCCCTTTGTGTTTGTCGGGGGGGGGGGGTAATTTTTGGTGCCGCCCTTCTCTTGCGTCATTTTTAAAGAAAACGGTAGAAAAAATATGAACATATCTGAACTTGCGATTGCAAGTAATTTGTTCAATAGATTAAGTTACTTTATAGGTATACACTAGAGTGTAGACTATTTTAGATTATATTAATTGAGTGTGTGTGAGGGGGAGGCGAGGGGGGGAGTTCTTATTATTATGTTAGCTTAGCGTAATTTACTACTTTATATTTACTCCAAATTACATTTCCAACTTCACTTAATTTGTTATGATATTTACTTCAGGTTGCAGTGGTTACATATGATAGTCTATTTTCTATCCTTTTCTATAGTGTGACATTTTTCTGTTCCACACACTTAAACAATCCTTGGGAGTCTAAAAAAAATATCTGCAATATCCCTTAGCTTACCCTAAATTACATACTGAAAAAAGAACCTAGCGTATTTATAAACACCCACAGAAAAACACTCAATACCAGCGACACAAGCTGTAAACTCACGCACGCTCTTGCACCAAACAAACAACGCGCCGCCTGTATTTGAAATTTAGAACTATTTCAGCTAAAATATGGGCTCAAATGGAAGTTCCATCACTTAGAGTTTAAATCGCGATGGCATAGCGTTTGTCATCAAACATAACATTACGTTAAGGTCCGTAAAGTTTACTTTTACATTTTCGTTTGTTATTCAAATTACGTTTTGTTGGATTCCTTTCACGTGTGTTTTCTCCATATACGCCCCAAAATATGCAATTTGTATAGTAAAATATAATACTTGCGTATTTCTTAAACACAAAATACATACATGAATAAATATCCCTGTATATTATTTAAATTATTGGTTAAGTTTAATCTTCTAAAATGAATAATAATAAGGAAGTGTGAATAGCTTTGACGCTAAAAAGTATGTCCTAAGTTTTTCATGAACACAGTGATGCGACATATTTGCCCCAAGGAAACTGTATTATTATTATTATTATTATTATTATTATTATTATTATTATTATTA
>JAGDQP010006234.1:6297-22724 GCA_022664845.1 Lepisma saccharinum | reverse complement strand
ATCGTACCGATCTCAATAGGTATATTTTCTTCGAAATCTACTTAAAAAGAGTGTTCAAATTGTCACAATTCAGTTACACCTATCCGCATTAACATGGTCCCAAACACTATTCGACACACTGGGAACTGGAAAGAAAAATGAAACTCTTTTCACAAGTAGTATAAAAGTGCTGTTGTGAAAACAGATGAAGAGCGCTGAGATTACAATGTAGTGAAAGTCACAAAGTGCCCTAGAGGATGCCAGTAATCTTACCCTCCGACGAGATCCTCTTTCTTATTTTTCTGGGACAGAAATACTTCCAAATGATTGCATCAGAAACATCAACGCTAGCGCCACCTCACATTGATCTTCGAGATACAAATGTTTGCACCTTTTAATTGACAGGTATTAATTTGTAAGTTCGATTAAAATTAAATATTTTCTGTTTTTGAGTGTGCACTCGGATACATCATATTGTGAAATGAGCAATGTAACAATCTCCAAATTGGTGCAAGTATAAAGAAACGTTTTGCATTTTCTCGGATCAAGAACTTTTATGAGAAACGTTAAAAGTAAAATACAAGAATTGTCAGTGCTACTTGACTCTTGGGGACAGTTAACTGATCACTGAGGATGCTTTTTCAAATAACAAATCTTTCAAGATGGAAAACATTCCACATTATTGTTATTCTTCGAATATAATTGGTTTCCTACCAATGAATAACTATATGAAGACATTCTTTACCCGGATGCACGTGAAATATCTAGTTCAATTTACACAATTGATACAATATTATCAAAATTACATTCATCCTCCACAATCAGTTCAATTTGAATCGATACTTCGCATCTTAGCAGCATTCCTTTTAAAAACCTGACATGTTTTCTGCTGACTACATATTTTTGATTCTCCAGATTGTCTATTTTGTAAAAAGCAATGATTCCTTTCTGAAATTCAAAATATATTAACTAGTTTGTGAAGTGCATTGCAAACATTTTAAATTTTGGAGCTCCCACTCGGATGCTTCCCTTCTCAGTGTATTCTAAAGATTTGCCTCTAAAATTGCAGTGGAACATCAGTGATCTTTCGGGTTCTACCGGCTACAATAAAGCACCAAATAAGCAGTCTGCACGATTTCTACAAAAGTCTCGACAGTGACAAGTACAATAATTTTATTGAAGTTCCCATGAAAGCATTCTGCATTTCTGGCAGTACTTTTGGCTGTGAAGAATCGTTGTCTATTATGAATATGGACAATGACGAGAAACGTTCTTGTCTCATTAATCATGTGAATAACATTTTGAAACAGTCTATCACTAATATAACACAAGAACCCAATAAGCAAGTTGCTGAAAGTGGTGAAACTTCATATTAAACTTGCGAGAGAGTGTGATTGAAAGGAAGACATGTAGTTATAATGTAAGCATTATTGTACTGTATGTATATAAGCATTATTTTCGTTCAAGAAGTAAAGGAAAATGCAATTTTCAATTAAGTTTGATATTAGAATGTGAAATAATAATAATAATAGTTGTGGTTGTAGTAGTTGGTGTCGTGGTGATGATGGTGGTGTATGCTGTATTATTTTTGTGGCCCGCATTTATTTTCTTTCAAACACTTTTGATAGTCTCATTTTACATGTTGTGCAGACCTGGACTAAAGAAATATAATCATATTACTTTCTTGAATTCATTTTAATATTTGTGGCAAAGAAGTCTTCGTTAATTTTCACAAAAGTATGCAGAACCTTGCAAAGGCGGTTAATTTTATTCTAAAGTTTGGTTACGTCACTTAATTACTTATTTATTCTGTGTATTACGGAATTCGCAAGATCATGGCCGCAGTATGGCAGCAAGATCATGGTTCGGACTTCTACATTTTATTTGGTTATCCCATAAGTAATGTTGTACATGTAATGACCGCTACAATGACGTCATATGACGAGCGAATAGTGAAATAGACGGCAGTGTGCAGCAGTGTGTAGAAGGAGAATGGTCTACATCACGGTTTGGAAATGTGGCTTGTGTTTGATCATGGCAGTGTCGGAGGACCACATACGGCATGTCATGCTGTATGAATTTCACCAGGGACATCCAATCAAACGTAGCAGCACGAAATGTTAATGTCGTAGATGTTCAGGGTGCCGTGGATATGCGAAAGTGACAGAGGTTGTTTCAAGGGATTCCGTCTGAGGACACGAGTCTCACCGATAAGCCACGAGAAGGGGCACCTGTAAGCAACGGTGACAAATCCTATGCGAACTGTTGAAGAATTGGCCAGCGAATTCCATGTAACCCATTTGACCGTTCACCGTCATCTGCAGGATATTGGGTATGTATCGAAACTCGGAAAGTGAGTTCCACATGCGTTTTCGCCTGAACAAAAACAGCGACTTGACTTCTGCAGTTTCCTGCTCAACCGTCACAGATGTGAAAAATTTTCTAGACAGAATGGTGACAATGGATGAAAAGTGAGTCCTCTACCAAACTGTAGTAGGTACCGAAGGAACTTTGCCAAAAAATGATTTCAACCCTGGAAAGTGATTATTAAGTGTTTTGTGGGATAATCCGTTTTGAGCTATTAACACGCAATAAGACCATCTACTGTCAGCAGCTTGAACGCCTACGAACTACATTGTTAGATAAACGTCTTGCTTTGGTTAATCGCAAGGGTGTGCTGCTCATCCACGGTGATAACGCGCGCCCATACACATCAAGCACGATCTAAGCTAAGATCGAGGAATGTGTCTGAGAGAAACTTTTCCACACGGCGTTTTCACCAGATCTTGCATCAAGAGACTGTCTTTCTCGCAGCCTGCAAAACCATCTTTCCGGTAAAACACTGCAAAATGAGAATGAAGTGTAACGAACAGTGACCCAGATCTCTGCCTGCAAAATCAGTATCTTCTTTCAGCGAGGTATTCAACAACTGGTTGAGAGATGTGAAAGTGTTGTGGGGTCCGATGGAGACTATTTTCCCGACTAATTGTGGTGTTCCAGGTAAGTTGTCACTATTTTCCTCACCGTGCAAAAATGCGGCATTTCTTATGTAATAAGCTAATACTACAGTTAAATCGTAAAATAATCAGAATGAAAAGCTTTGGCCACTTATTCCTCTTATTCTAGTCCAGCGAAAGTTGCTACGGGAACTCACGTAACGAGTTTTTCTGTAGGGTGAGAATTCAGAATAGTGTGAGAACATTCAGTTTCAATTTTGTGTTTGTCTATTTTATGCAATGTATATTCAATGTATATTAGATGAATAAAAATCTTGCAGGACATCATTACAACTACACGAACATTTTTATTTATTAAAATATAAAGTGTGAACATTGTTGCCAGGTGGAGAGTAAGGCTTTTTCTAACTTCAGCGTAGATATTTTAGGAATCTGAAATAACAGTTGAAGCAGCTTGGCGTTCTTGGAGTCATAAAATCGTTTCATAACTTATGAGACATAACAAGTTTAACAATCCTGCAATAGTATGCATATATTCGATATAATCATTTTCCTTTGAATTGCATTTGGTCTTTAGGCATCTCAGGCGTAGTTCGGGATCGAGTGGGGTAATGGATGTCGACCGATGCAATATCGAATATGTATTGTCCAATCTATTCCCTTGAAGGGATTGATTGATTTTAGGTTTTAGAGACAATATTAGCCCTTCTAATGTTTGCGTGGAAAATGTATACATTAATTTTGCGCCAAAATATATTTTCTCTAAAATGGCGACTTAATATACGAAAAGATGAAACATATAGTCGAGGTGACAGCGATGATGTAATTTCTTCCGAGTTGAATTCGCTCGCGTGACTTTTCGCGGACTTTACATGTTTATATCGCCAGCGGAGTGGACCGTGTCCGCGTTTGTTTAAGAGGGCATTGTTGGCCCCGAGAACTTCGTTTCATGTTTTCTCATTGGGTTTGATAAAAGAAGTGGATTGCGTAAAACAGTTTCGTTAATATCGTGTCTTTATAATCGTGTGTTTAAAGAACCAAGTAAGGTAACAAGAAAAGTTTTAAATCATTGTGACGTTGTCACTTACATGTTAATACGTAATGCGCTAATTCAGTAAATAAGAGATTATCGAATTGAGTTTCTTTTCTTAAGAAGAAGAGAGACTTTGCTAAGGCTGCCTGCAAAATAAGCGTATACTTTAACATGGACTTCACACTTTTCTACGAATATCGTGGTTTCTTAACATTCTTTCGTACAAAATTACTCAATGCACCTTTAAACGTAATATATGGGATCGTCAAAAACGTAATATATGGGATCGTCAATGTAACTATTTGAAGACTCCGCGACGTATTTTGCGTTAGAAATAAAGCATGTTTCAATAATTTATGTAACAACTTTCTTATGGAAATGTCTACTATATTTTTCCTTATTACTAAAGAAAATAGCGTCGCAAGGTCTTCATTGAATTACTTTCATAATGCCAGGAAATATGTTGAAGGGGATATGGAGTCATTTTTTTCGGAGGAATCATATGAACCCGCGATATTGCCTGAATTGTGTGAAAATCCATATTAAATTGGACATAATTTTACAGGCCGCTCTAGCAAAGTCCCTCTCCCTCTTAAGATGAGACTTAAACGATTCAAAGCTACCAGCGTTTACCTTTTTCGAATTGCTATAAATATTGAAAATGCCGAGGAAATTACGTAAGCCTGATTGCTTCTAATAGCAGCAATAATGGATGGATGAGTCCTCCATTCTAATTAACATCTATCTATCTTTGAATTAGCTAGTGAAATATATGTAAATGAAATAATTAAGGAGAAAAATTGAGAAACTGTAATAGGAGCACATAACTTAGGAGTAAACTTCGTAAAAATTCTGGCTCTTGTTTTAGTAGTAATTTTATTCTCAGTCGATACTAAATCATTTATAAGATAAGCAAATAGCAAATTTTAAGCTTATACGAAACAATAAATTCCGTTTCATTTAACCACGTTATTCTGTAGTAATCTGAAGGGAAAAGTCAGATTTTCCGCACACCATTTGCTAAAGTTCTTTGCGTCCTAAATCACCGCAAATAAGATGTATCTGTGTTAATTTCTTCGTTTTTCTAACTAAACTGATACATGTAGAGAGAATTCAGCTACCCTACATAACAGAAGAAATAATTATACCAAGGTGAAACTTTGACTTTTTTAAATATATATATATGGTTCAGTTGTGGAAAAACAGAAGTTATTTCTTGCTTACTAAAATAATGGAGTTTGTGCATCGCGAATATTTGGGGCTTATTTTTTTTTCGAGGGTCAGAGTTGAAAAACCTTTAGTTATCTGTAATTCGACCAACAATTTTATTATTTTATTATGCGTATTGGACAACGGTTCGAATTCATTGGACAACGTGTGTCTGAAATAATCTAAAGATTAAATAATCTATTACTATCCTTTGAAGCTAATGAAATTAATTCAAGTGGAGGTGACATTTCTTGGACTATTTTTGGTATAGAATAGTAAGCACAGGATTGATTCAATTTCAAGATGACCTACTGTGTGAGTGTTTGACGGATGAGAGAGAATCTTAAATTTTTCCGATTGGCTTGGAACTCCAAGAAATTATTACTGTCGAAATTCAGTATTTTATTTCGATATTTTTTAGATCATTTCTACCTGAGTAAACTCTAACATCGGCTGCCTGTATCCTCTCTTCCTCATCCCACATAGCAAAATGACGTCCCAGGGATATCTGACGGATCTCCTGGCAGGATATCGGGACGTCCGTAGTACGTCCTGTTTAAGTCCCGTTTACATCCATGGGATGTATAGTTATAATTAATCCTTCGTATAACTATACGAAGGCATATCCTTCGTATAGTTATAATTAATTAAATAATAATAATAGTAAGGCCGATTTAATTTATAGAAATTTCAGGTAGGTAATCCCGCACGGCTTTCCGGGGGACATCCAGGGGACCTCCATACGGGATGAACTGTTTGCATTGCCCACAGAGTTATCCCACGGACGTCCTTAGGACATCGCTATGGGAGCAGGACCATTATGACGGTAATGGGATCTAAATGGGACGTCCCAGGGACGTACTCTGCTATGTGGGATTCTTTACAGCAATGGTCTGATCGTTAGTAATTTAGCATACTGGGCCCTCTATCAAATTTGCAAAGACACCATTTTCTTTAAAATTGCTGAGAACCCATGTTTAAGAGAATAACTAATTTTTGTTTTCCTTTTTTCTTTTTTTATAATCATTGTGTTTCAATATTGTGGTTTAGCGATTATGGATCTTAGAGGATAGCATTGTAGTGAGTACAGTACATACGTACAGGTAAAAGCCCTGCGTATATTTTGTTCCTTTGTACATAAATATTTTGAAAAAGTTTATTTACAAAATTTTTGAACGTTTCCTTCGATCACAATTTTTTCGGTTATTTTCCTTGAAAACCCGTTTCCAAAATTTAATGACAATTAGATAAATACTGTTTTATAGTTAACTTGAAATAATTTTCTGCGAACATCGTTGCGAAATTGTTTTTATTGCAAACTAAACAGGATTTGGCCAGTATGAGATTAAATCTAAAAGTTGTTGTTTGAAAATGGAATATCAAATTAAAGTTATGCAGTACGTGTTGACGGATGAACGAGGTTTTGTATGAACTTCGTAAATATTATTGTTCTGCTTAGATTTCATTTTTTAGTTTCTGAAGGGTGCTACGTTTTGAGGAGGAACGTCATGTTAAATTGTCGGGCATTAGAAAATTATTGCGGTATTTCCTTTTTTTTACATTCCTTTCTATAATTTTCATTGTGTGTATGACGCGTGACGTTAAAATTGAGTTGCTTCAATTCAATATAGAATTAATATCGAATTGTTTCAATGAGATTTTGGAATTCAATTAAAGTAATCAATCTTGGTTGATACTACAAAGAAGAGGACTAATAAAGACATTCTGAAGCACTGTGTTTGGGATTATTTACATGGCTACTTATGTATCCTATTTCCCTTTGCTGTGAATGTTGAACCTTAGAATTAAGTTGCTTTGCAAAATATTTCTGTTTTAGTATCTACTTTCTATTTATTATTGTGCATTATGAATGATATAATTAATATGTCTTCTGTGAATATAGATTATGTTATTGTTGATATGACAGGTTTGCAGGATTCAAGGTTTAGAAAACTCAAACCGTTCTATTTGCGATGTTATTATGAATTCTGAAACTGATATTTCACCTTCGATGCATAGTAGGTTATTTGATACGGGACATATGCCTCTTACGAATGCAAGCAATGAAGCTGTCAGGAGATTATGAATGACTCAGTGTTACCTAATGTGATTTCTACGTATACTGGGTTAAGGCCTAAGGTTATGATTTGAAATGTCAGTGTGGTAATCAATTTGTATATCTACAGTCTGAAAGAATGCAATACAGAGTTCCGAATAAAGGGTTTTCGGATGGAGACCAGAAACCTTAGAATAATTATGCTTTTTCAAGTACTCCGTTTGAATTTCGGAATAGAAATTTTGTGCCGAATCGAGTTAGCATTTGCAAACCATATTGATTTTTCGGAAACATTTTTGAGGAATTTAGATCGGAAGTTGTTAGAGATATTTCTTCGACATGGCTGATCCGTACTTCTGCTACCGAGTGGGAACGGTTAGCGCGCACCACGATTGTAACCTCTTGGATCTTGCATTCAGTTCATACTGTTGTTGGCCGACCAGTACGTTCATCATCCTCTAAACTGTTTCTCCCCTCCTCAAAATGCTGGTGCCACTTAAACACAGCACTGCGCCCCAGGGTCTTATCACCGTCCACTTGCCTGATTATCTGCAACGTTTCTGTCGCGGATTTGCCTAGTTTTTATCAGAACTTGATGTTTGTCCATTGCTCAAACTGCGATATTCTCCAAGTCCGCCGCGGCGCAAGGACAGTCTCCTTTTAGAACTGAGACAGTACGTCTGTTTACACTCTATACACACACCTGCCTCTTGCTGGGTCGAGAGACGAACTTCCATTGATTCCTGCAGGACGTCACGGTGGTACTTTAATGCTAACGTAACGCATTTGACGGACTATCAGAAAGTGAAAAAGAAGGACCCCGTTTAGTATTCGAGGGAAAAAATGCAAACCAATAAAATAACATATCACAGTCGCGTCTAAGTAACAAAACATATAAAATGACTCACTTATAACTTAGTAATTTATCTAAATTTAAATAATGAATCAGCTGCAATTTCTCGAGAACAGGCACCTGTAATTTCTAGATAACTTTCTTTGACTACTTTTTAGCATAGTTCAAATTTCAACACGAACACACTCTTCATTTCTGTACACAGTTTAGTTTACAACAATAGTGAAAGCTCTCTACATTATTTCATTTACTATATTGGCATTTCCATATTTACATATTTAGATGTAGGTCCATAGTTAGCTTACTTTTCTCCTACTCTTCTTTTTTTAAGGTAAGAAACTGGTCGACTACTTTACTGACATTTACGTTTTGCGTTTCTTCGTGTTCAATGCTCAAAATTGCCAGGTTACTTAAACGCGTATGCGTCATGGTACTTCTTAGATATAACTTTATCAAACTGAGTTTAGCAAAGCTTCTCTCTGCTGTAGCCGTTGTGACTGGACGGGTTAAGTAAAGTTCTAGAGCAGCAGTCAAATTTGGGAGGTAACTGACAGGACAAAAATTGTCCTCATTTCTTGCCTGACAAGTAAATTCATTACTTCCCTGATGTTTTCTTTTAACTTATTTCTTTCTCTAGCAATGTTCTAAAATATATTCCTTAGCCAGGCAGTGATTTTGAGAGACCCTGCTGAATATATATATTTACGAGAGTTTTACATTTCTGTTCTACTTCTTCGTGTGTTAAGTTTACCAGCTCTTGCGGTTACAGAAAGAAAACTTTCTACAAAGCAACCCAAGCTTTGGAATCTCAGTTCCATCTGGTTTATCACAGTGTCTAGGGTGGCGTTAAATACTGTTATTTCAAATGCCTTTATTGGATCATTAATTCTCTGGTCGACTGCAACTACATATTAATCAACTTCACTTTAATGTTATCTAAAATAATGAAAAGTAACAAAACCTACCTCAGCCACCGTACCATATCAAATATTAGCCAAATGGTGAAAAAATATGAAATTACATTGACAAAAATATAAGGAATCAGTGCTTCCCTCAGATCCTTCCGTGTGGAGGTGTCGCACCAAAAATCTTCAGTGCACACCCAATTTAAAAATGTTGCTGTCAAAAATCTATATACCCGTACCAAACACCACTTACGCCCCCATAATGTTGATTTTACGATCACACCTACCCAACAACTGAAAATCCGGGTGTAATTCTTGGATGGGATATAAAAATATTGCAATAGAACATGACATGATTAATATCCTAGCTTTTGTAACAGGTCTTCGTTCGCTCGCAATTGGAGGCCAGTAATTCTGCCAGAAACCCCTGTGGGGGTGTCACTCCCCAAAATTCTCGTGTATCCCCCAACTAGACACCGTTGAAAACTCCATTTGCACCCTCTCAATTTTGACTTTATACCTCCCCAAACTGAAAATTCTATTGGAATCTCTTATGACAGCACCAAGATAGAAAGTTCAGGGTCTACACTATTTCATTTGAAAGAGTTGACTTAAGTTACGACATTTATATGAAATAAAGAGTACTGCTAGAAATATTCTCTAGCAGGGGTATACTCTAGGGGTATAAGGTAGATTCTGGGATCTCAGCATCCCCTCTTCCGTTTAGCGTCCTCCTTGTTCGCAAAATTACAGTGGAAAAAACCACTAGCGTAATGTTTAATTTGAAACACAATTTACTCTAATGTATTATGGTACACATTTTTTCTAACTTCTCAAATTCTGAAGTGTTAGAACAATGGATTATCTTTCCTTTCGCAATAAAGACACTCTGGTACTCAATTTGAGCCAGAACGCACCTCAGAGCGCCGGACATGGGAAAAGCCTACAGCGTCCTGGTCGGGATTTGAATCCAGGTCACTCGATCCTTAGTCAAACGCCGTGACATAGATCAGTAAATTAATTTCGGTGGGTGTTGGTTGGAAATCTCCTGGACTTTGAAATTTTAAATTTCAAGAAATGTAACGTGTTGTACAGCTCATTTAACATCATCTTGCAAGCGTTTCAGCTATCATGGCATATTAACATTTTTCTATAAGTTCTAAGCGGTATTCTTCTGAAATTTCGTCCGAGCTTTCATATTTTATCAGATTACGATCTTATAGAGCAGTAAAAGTTATTACAATATAACAACTATTTACATCCATCATTTCAAATGTCCAAGCTAGTCAAGCCACGATCAATCCAACGATAAAACAACTACGTCTCTACGCTTTGTGGATCATATTATATAATTTGGTCACGGCTTAGCAACACTGACAAGGGTGTTCGGGGACAGGGAACACCAACAGTATTTTCTATTGTATCGTATAATATTTATGGCAAATATGATATTGCTACGTCTAACATAATAAAAGCAATTTGAAAAATGAATTTTATAGAAAATAGGTTGGCAGCACTGATAAGCGGGGTGCTTCAGGACAGTGAAAACGTCAGAAATTTTCTGCTTTATCCAATAATGGTTATGCAATGTTTGGTCCAGACAGGTCTATCGAAATGAAAATAATTTTAACAATTGAATATTTATAAAATACAGTTGACAACAATAAACAACTGCACAAGTTAAGACGGTTCCTGCGGCTCTGAGCTCGTCTAGCCAATACCTATGCAACAACAAATCAAGCACCTTTTTACACCTTTTGATTCCTAAGATTTCATCTCTACACATGGACGGAGGAACGGACTGAGCGGTGTTATAAGATCCCATTTTCTATAGCTTCGCTATCACGGAATATAAAGTGTAAATGAGAACTTAAATTGAGCTATCGAAACTATTAATATTACGTTACTAATGCGTTTCGTGAAAATAAAAAGGTAATGTATCTGCCATTGAGATTCGAACCATCTGCGTTAAAAGTATAAAAAATTAAAAGTAGGGTGCTCCAACCGATTTCACCACTTTTTTACTTACTTATTTATTCCTTACTTTAGCGTACCATTTCATAATAAGTGGACAGAAACTGTCGATAGTAGTCATTATTAACACAAATAAAGCACCTAGCATTAGCTAAACCCAAAACTCTCAAACAAAACAACACCATTAAAAACAATACAACTTGAAGCTTGCCCCTTCCATACCAAACAACTAGAGTACATATACACTAGGGGTTTGGATACATTTCAGCTATTACCCTTAGGAAATTTGCATATCTAGTTTTCCTGCAATTACTTTCCATTATTCTAAACTGATGTAATAGGTAGGCTACATATATCTGTGGGTCACTATTTTCCTCGTGTTGATATATAAGATCTATGGTCTGTCCAGTTAACTATTTTGATACCATCTCGGCATCCACCTCGAGAAACTGGAAAACATCCGTCAGGATTTTTAATATGTAGTTCGAACCTGAGTGCCTACTCATTGCCGACCTAAGTCCTCAGTGTTCCTGCCTGGGCCACAATGGCACATGAACTTGTTTAAATGAGAACTACTTCCAGCGTTAGTACGGTTATCAATTCTCAGACTGTGAATATCTGCATTGAAATTATAGTAATCTGTTTCATGTTCTTCCTTTACTATTTCCAGCAGTGCTCAAGTTATAGATAATCTTTTAACATTTACAAACCTTTAAAGATTGTCAAAGCCTCTGTTTTCAGGGAAAGAGATATAACCTTGGAGCAGCTGTTGGGGCCGCTATCCTCAGCTTGTTGAATAATCAGTATCTTAAAATTCGGCTGATTACCCTTCATGACTTGTCATGTTTGAGTTTCACGGGCTTATGAAAGAAATTAAATTACATTCACGTTCTTACAATTTGCTTTAGATATAATTCGTTTTGCCTATTAAACTTTCCAATTTAATTTTGCCAATCTACTGAACTACGTGTAGTCAAGTTGTCTGCTGTTGTCTTATCTGCATTTAGTTTGAGGACTCGTTTCATGGTCCATTCCTGTAGGTGCTGTTGAGCATACAAATAAGCAAATCATACATTGCCGGAAGATCTAGATATAGGTGCGTGATTGGCAAAGGTGGTTGGAGTAATGTGATGGTAAGTAGGTATATCAGCTGTATATAGAGTCAAGAGAACAGGCGCCTGGGTAGAACCTTGTGGCACTCCTGCTGTGATGGAATTACTAGTAGAGTGACTGTTATTGTAGATGACAAAGAAAGTACAGATGTTTAGATATCAGTGCGGGAAATGTTGATGATCGTATCAAAGTTTGGTAAGAATTAGTGGCTGTTCGTTTTTACAGATTGGGTCGGAACTTTTTGCGTATCCACAAAAAGATGGTGTGACTCCGAGGGTTGAATTGAAGTGGGATTTTCTCTACAACCCGAACTATCTGTGCTACTGTGTCAAGATTTGGTCGAAACGGAAATTAATGCTCCAGAAGTATTTGATTCTCCTTAACATCTCTGAATAGTTGTGTATTTGCTAGATTTTCAAGTATCTTACTTATGATTAGTAAGAGGATAATTGGACATTTTTTCCTTTCATGTAGGAGATATATGCCATGTTATGGTATCATCATTAGTTTTACTGCTTTCCGCATGAAGTTGACAAGCAGAGTGATTAAAGCAAGCATATTTCGAGAAACGTTCTTCAAGACGCAACACAGTGGGAAAAATTCCAAACATTCCAAATTAGGAAATAAACTAGAAGACTTTATTTTATAGCTAAATGTCCAATAAAAACTAAACGACTTCGTTTTTAATCCTGAAACGTATAATCATTATTGTATGTGCTCTCAAAGTCCCAGATTTTCCCTGCAGCTGTTATTTCGACAGACAATTTGTTATTTAAATTATTGTCGGTTCTCTAGTTTGGCTACAGCGCGATCATAACTTTGACGTAGTTGAGAGCGGTAATCTACCGTTTAGAAATATTATATATATATTGCGTTCATGCGAATGAAATTTACGCCCCAAGTGCGTCATATCCAAAGGCCGAAAATTAAATTATATTACGTGGGTAATTAAAGTTGTCGCCGTCTACAGCAACACACTGTTGCCATCGCTCAGCCAACGATTGCATTCCGTGGCGAAAGAAGCCTGCGATGGATAGAAATCCTCAACTGGATGTTGTGCCACATCACCATGGGAGATCTTCCGTGCCAAGAAGTGATCAAGATGCCGTAAGAGGCGCAAGACAGTGAGAGAAAGATGGGAATATGGCGAGTGAGGAAGAGTTTCGTACTGCAAAGCATGGAGAGGCTTCACCGTTCTTTGCCCGACGTGTGTGTGTGGGTATTGTTATGCACTATGAATCTACCATATCTGTTAACCATTGTTGAATGTTTGTGGAAACGTTTGCGGTGCATTTCATGGAGTTCAGCCCTGTAAGCATCTGCAGTAATGGTTTCACGTCGCCTGAGAAAGATATGATAGATAACTCCTACCATAGAGCGTCCGTGGGTGGAGAGGTGGTTTACGACATTGTCCTAGACTTTGGTCATGACCCCGATCGACTACGATTGCCACATCAGATCTATCTTTCATCTGAAGTAACAATCAGATGCAGGAAACTTTTCCGATTATTCCTTACACTCAGAATTTCACACCTCTAGACGGCGGATCCTGTTGTTTTGTGCCAACTAATGTGGCAGTCATGAGTCTAAATGTTTCAGCGTACCGATCGTACGGAGCCGCCGACTAATTGTGGTATGTTCATGGTGTATGACTAACTCATCTGTAATGGCACGAAGACTTTGATGAGGGTCTGCTTCCACGGTGTTCCTCAGTATCTCATCCGATCATGATGTTGGTCGGTGGCCACGGGGCTCATTTTGCAATGTTATGTCACCGGAATGAAATTTGACAAACCAGTAGCGCATTTATTCGCGATCCCTATCTCAAATGCACTGTTAGATTTTGCGACTTGCTGTGCAAAATGTCCCCATTTCAATTCATAAGGAAAAATCACCCGTAATTGTGTTTTCTCCATGATGCACTGTCATCCGTCTCCTTTGAGCAACACACTGACTGTTTGGATTCACCAGCTTGCTTGCTAGATGTATACAGAGTTTGCGACGTTAGACGCGTGACCTCAGTAGTCTTCTGTGTTATGTTGCTGAGGTGCGTTTACCATGAAGCGTCAAAGTGGACATTTCATTCTCACCAACTCGGTACATCGAAATAGTAACATAAACTTTTGGATGCTTTTCCCAATTTTATCGAGACGTAGAAAAAAGCGAAACAAGTCCAAGCTTTGAGTTTTGTTAATATAAAGTATTGGATACCTTCAGCACTTCAAATTTTAGCTGTTATTTTTGCTACCTTCTGAGAGAAACCTTCCGAAATATAAGAAAATGAGCAAAGCGGGCATAAACTTGGCGTTGATCTGTATAAAATTCGCACATTTTCTGAATCGTAAATAGCGAAGAGGGAAAGTTCTGGTTAACAGTAGTAATGGAGTAGTGGAATGGTGCGGAGTGGGGTGTTACTGTGCAAGAGAGATGACCTAGAGTCATACGCAAGGGAAAGGAACCAAGCTCTGACTGGTATGGGGTAGAAGATACTATCATTGCTTCAATGAGATCTTACTCCAAAAAGGATTATACATTTTCAGAAGAGATTATGACATGCTCTGGTGAACAAATTGCAACGTTTTCTACGATTTGCTAGTGCAGGCATGTTAGGCATTTTATAACAAAAAAATACAAATTACGTATTTTCTCAGTCTAAGCGAACAGCATACCTGAAATATTACTACACAAGGTACAAGTCTGGAGTCCATTTCTAAGCGTATCCTTCTGCGAAAATTAAAATTAATAAAGGTAACAAATAAATAAAAAATAAAAACAATAAGATAAAATAAAATATGAAATTGAGATACTGACATTGTTGAGTTCGTTTTAGTACTTTTGAACACATTAGTAAGATTTTACAATTTCAAACCGTAATAAAATTAATTTGAATTTCGTAAGAAAGTAAAGACTAGAAACATAATTAAAAGTAAAATTTGTACATATTTTTTTTTCTTTTCCAACATTATTTCGTAAAGAAAGTAAATTACTGGTAAACTACTATAAAGGGAACCAAGAAAGTTTTGTCACTTTTTGTGGACGTTGACCCTCACACCGTGAGTTGAATACAAATCGAGATCAGGCGAAGGTCAGTTGTTGATGCGGGTATAGCCAACATACTACCTGGTTGTGGCAGTTCAGTTACAACGTGAACGTGCGGAAGGACAGAGTGAACATGGGACCTCCACAGAGCGTCATAAGGGCGTGTATGCTGTACGAGTTCAAACTAGGTTCAAACGCAACTGCAACGAGGCGGAAGATATGCCAGACCTTTGGTGAGGATGTCGTAACTACGAGGACAGTGCAGCGGGGTTTACCAAGTTTAAGGACGGTGACGTTTCGTCATTGGCGAAATTGACGGTGACGTTTCGGTTTCGACTCGAAGACGCACAACGTGCAGGAAGACCAACACAGGTACCAAATGAAGATCTTCAGGCAGCAATTGAGGCAAACAGTGGCCAGACATGTGAGGAACTGTGACTACAATTCAGTGTGTGTGGAGAAACCATTCGGCAGAACCTCCATCAACTTGGGAAGCACTACAAGTTGGGTCGATGGGTCCCACATGATTTGACTTCGGGCCAAAAGGCAACGCGAGCAGACACCTGTGTTTCTTTGCTGTCTCGTCTGAGGAAGGAGCCATTTCTGGACAGGGTGTTGACATGTGATGAGAAGTGGGTCCTGTACGAAGCTCCACGGCGCCGTCATCATGTTCTGCCATTAACTTACTACAAATTAGCCGAGGAAATGAATATAAATTCCAAAACTGAAACGGGTCACCGGGTGAATTTTTGACCGGGCATTGGATCTATACTTGGGACCCGATCTGACCCGGAGTCCCTGTGTTTGTACAGTGTTTCTTTCAGAAGAGAACGGGGCCAGAGGTGTAAATCCCAGAGCACGAAAAATAGGACACCTAAAATTCACAGTTCATTATAGTTACCAGACCGGGTCAAACGGGTCAAGTTCAGGACTGATAAATACCTATTTGCATACTTATGTCCTGCCATTTACTTACCAAAGTGGATAGAAGATGAATTAAATTGAATATAGCTGACAAATTAGAATAGCCGTAATGGCAGACTTCACACGCTTAATTCATTCTAATTTCTTAACTAAAATAAACAATGTCAAAATCATAGGTAATTCATTTGACACACCTTCACAAGTATTATTGGAGTCGCTCTCCAAAATTTCATTATTGCTCGTCATTTGTCTAGTATCTTCAAATTTATGAAAACACGCACGTAGGACGTGAGGCCTCTGAAAGTATTTATCCTAAGAATGGACAAATTCACACTTTTTTTTAGGTAGATTAGGTAATATATATATATATATATATATATATATA
>JAGDQP010006233.1:0-72750 GCA_022664845.1 Lepisma saccharinum | reverse complement strand
GCTATTTCATACACAAATTAATGTGCTCGCTCACTAACGTGAAAGCAGCCAAGTAGTTCCAAGTACTTTTCGCTATTTCATGCACGGTTTAATGTGCTCGCTCACCAACGTGGAAGCAGCCAAGAAGTTCCAAGTACTTTTCGCTTTTTCACTCTAATTTAATACTTCCATGACTCGAAACTTTGTTATATTTTAAGTTACAGCCCTTCCACACACGTTGGAAAAGATTACATTTTTTCATGCCCTAAAGTAAAGTGTACCCAGATACTTCTATGTTTAGCAGCTTTGAACTTCCTACATACAGTAAATAAAAACTCGACCTTTCCACATAAATTATGAGCAACTCAGTGGTACTTTAAATATTAATATCCTACTGCTTCTAAATACAATACGAACTTTATTAAATTATAGTAAACCGTCTGTATCAATTTCTATTGCAATAGTGATTGTACAAAAGCTACAGAAGAAACATCAGGTACACTTTACCTCAGCAAGATGCGATGGAATTTCTTGTAGCGATACTTTATTTATTTTATTTTGATTTTCTGATAATATCTTTATTTCGCATCATAAAAACAAGGCTTTAAAACTTCCCTGCTCCATGTTAACATCTTAATTTTTAGCATTCCGGAAGCACTGTTATGACGTGTTCAAGTCACCAGCGATGTGATTGGTAGATCAGTGCGTTGAATTCAATAAAAATAGGACAGGTTCTAAATAGGACGAATTGGATGAGAAGACTTGAATTCAAGAGATTTCCTGTGTGGAGTCTCTGACTCGTGACGTCATTTTCATCCAATTGCTTGTTCAACGCTCTTGTTCAAGCTTTATTGAATCGTGTACGAGGGGCTTTAGAAGTTACACGATTATAGTATATACTGGCCAAGTCTGCTAGGCTACCCTATAGCAGAAGCGCCACCTTAAGGAGTGGAGTGGAGTGAACAGAGGAATGAAATTCCGTGTTCTTCACAGTGCTGCCAACCAGACGAATTTCTGTCAAGATTGACGGAATTTTAGCTTCGACAACGGGTAGAAAATGAGAGAATTTTCTGTTCCGCGTAAGAATACAATTACGAATTACGAGAATTTTCTGACGGACATTTGCGTTGAAAAATTCTTGGATTTTTTTTTTTAATATTCTTTTTCTCTCAATTTAGACTTATATTTGCACTGGTAACCATATGACTGAATTATTTCCTTGTGAAACCCAAATAAATTGCTTCTTATGATAAGCGACTGTCTGGCACTTTGACATGCAACTGCAGAACTCGAGGAATATACGGAGGTTGTTACTCATAATCAAAGTCGATTAGGAAGCATATTAAGATTGATTTAGTATTGTATATAAAAATAGTTTTATTAATATATATATATTTGACGGATTTTGTCGGAATTTAGGGTCTTTGACGCAAAATAACACTATACGTCGGCTACACTGGTTTGTCATCAACTGCTCCCTCTTGAATCTTGAGAAAAAGAAGACGTGAGAAAATGTAAATGGCGAATATTGTTGAAGTGTAGGGTGTAAAAGCGATGGGGTTTTATAATTAATAACTTTTTTTTTCTTACAATGTAACGTAAATTCACACTAGGGCTTGGCAGAGAACTAATGTTGTGGTGCTATTTATTTCACCGAAAAGGATATTACTAGAATTCGGTAGTCGTGAAGGAAAAGGAACAAGGTGATGCCAATGGTGAGTAAGGAAGTTGATAATATTACATGTAATTAGATCTAGCAATATCAATAGTAAGATCGATTAGATGTAAACATTGCCAAGAATTGTTTTGTTTTTCTTGTATACCGATTAATGATAGTTTCTGGGAATTACTGTTTTTTATTCGTTTTTCACAAATTTTATCAGTAAAGGCTGAAATTTTAAAGGAAAACATATCTTTCTGACAAGGTTGATATACTGTATTAACAAAAAGAAACTAAAGTTTCTTCCTCAGACCTCACTCTATACTGAAATTTAGCATTAATTTGCCTTGCTTTGCTACTATGTGAAAAATGAGGTAAAGATGGGTTTCAGTATGTGACTTGTATATGGGTTATTGATGGTACACTGCACCGATAGTTCCAACTTGGATGTGTTGGTAAACGTTTAGTCAGTCCGATTATATACTTAACGAGAAGCACTTATTAGGGTACCGAAGAGTACCTTCGTACTCTGTGTACAAGGATTAAACAAATTTTGTAAGCTTTTCGCTTCACTTCAGCCATAGGACACTGGAAGCGCCTCGAAATGCTTCGTTTTGCTGCATATATCCACTAAAGGCAGTAAAATGCTTGCAAAATACCAAAAACAGCACCTGATGTGATCCCTAAGTACACAAAACTCATGTTTAATAATAGTTAGTCTTTCTCTTTTATAGTTGTACCCAATACCAGGGTTTGCCAAGGTGGGCCCAGCATTAATTTTGTCTTTAAATAAATCTTCAAATGAGGGTATTTTATCATAAACCTCATAATAAGACTTGGCACTCTCCCCATTTCTGCCTGCGCTATAAAATGGATTTTGTTCAGAGCGCGTGATTTTAAATCCATGCGCTAGGTAGCTCTGCCATAGACGTCATATTCTACTATGAGGTCTATGGCAGAGCTACCTAGCGGATGGATTCAAAATCACGTGCTCTGAACAAAAATCCATTAGTTTTAGCGCAGCCAGAAATGGGGAAGCGTGATAAGTCTATCTGTTATAAGGTTATGATTTTATAGAAGTGCATAATACTGAAAACCATTGCATTTTAGATTGTTAGAATACAGTCACAACAGTCATTCTAACTACAAAATAATATTGATATCTAAAATTTAACCCCCCCCCCCAAACCCCGTGGCACGTCATACCATTAAGGGCCTTGGCCTACCAACCGGCTTTCGCACTCATGCCGTAGAGGTGTGATGTGGTCAGCATCGGCTCCTCTTCGCCGTTAATGCCGGTTTTCGTGACCGGAGTCCGCTACCTCTTTATTCAGGTAGCTCCCCAATTGGCCTTACGACGCTGGGTGGACGCCGCACAGCCTGCACAAGCAACACCATCTGGAGAATGCAAGTACTGACCAGATCCAGAGCAGCGTGACTTAGGCAGTGTTGCCAGGTCTCCTGATTTTAAAGAAGATTTCCTGGTTTTCAAGTTATCTCCTGGTCTTCTGATTTTTTTTTAAAGATGTTAACATTCTCCTGTTTTTTTTGCATCAGCCGAAAACTCTTTTTCCCTCTACTTGCTGCAATTCGAAATACTTTTTTATTTCAAAATCTGTACACTTTTCTTTGTTCTTGTTCTCCTGAACATGTAGTAAGTTCATCGTTACTCAGGGACTCTCGACCTCGACCTGGAAAAATATCGGGAAGTTCTCGATTTTTAGTATCTATCAGTAAACGGGAATTGCTTGCACTTCTATGAAGACTATCTTGGAGAGCGAACCTTCAGTCGATAGCAATGGAAAATCTAGATTTCAGAAACCCCCGTGAGTTCTTATCTATAGATGAAATGCAGTTTGGAGCGGAAGTTTCCCTATCCGTGTTATCAAAAAATCTCCCAAATGATGGACTGTGAGCTTTTAAACTCAGGTGTCTTGAATTCTATATCGAAGCAGTACGTCAAATTCTAGATCATGCACTTGATGATGCCGTCATGAAATATTTAGAGATGGTTAGCCCATCAATGATCAACAAATGGACAAAATCAATTGCTCATCTCGTAGCTGACTTTCCTAATATTATAGAACAGAGTAAATTGCAACAAGTAGACACAGAGTGTCTGTTATTGCGAGAGACAGATTTGCAAACTGAAAATGATGTTTCCGTTAAAGATTTTTGCCTGCTCGTCAGTAAAAAAAAAAAAGTATGCAGATGACCAGTTAATCTTTGCGAATTTATCCACATTATTTTGTTATGTCTCTGCTCTGCCTTCCTCACTCAAGTGCCGCTGTAGAAAGAGTGTTCTCTACCGTAAATTTGGTGAAGACAAAACAAAGAAACAGACTGGGTACCCAAACTTTGCATGGATTGCTACACACAAAAAGGCTCACTTCCAACACGTCTTGCTACGGATTACCTGTGGATTTGCCTCTTGTTGGTAAGTGTAATCATTGACGGGTTCACTGTTTGCCATGTAAGAAAAATAATCTTCCTAATTAACATATTTAGACAGTAAGTTACGTCTCCTGGATTTTTCCTGGATTTTAGATAAAACATTTCCTGATTTTTCGAAAATTTCGTTGGCAACGCTGGACTTAGGTGATCTTACGGGAACCGGTAGACCAGCTCGGCTAGGGCGTTGCCCGCGATGTCTAAAATTTGTAGCACTTTACCTTTGTGATACTGAAATACAAGGAAGTATTGGAGCTCAGTCAATACTCCAAACTAAAACTACTTTCCATCTGTTGACCTACTAGAACTAATTAACACTTCTAACTAAAAAGATGATCTTGATGCTCTTTACCTTCGATCTTCATTAACAGATTACTTACAAATGACATTATTGTTAAAGTTTATCATAAAATTATACTACGTCTTTGTCGTATCAAATTCAGTGCAAAATTACTACACTCTACAAAGATTATCAATAACAATATACATTTTCAAAAAGATACCATATTGGTACAGCCCTTGCAAGGGCGGACTTGCACGACCGAGAACCTGGCAATTCCCGGGTGGGTCCCCGACCCTTTTGTCATGGAAGCGTAATGTTACCCAATAAAGAAGACCACACTTAATCCACTTTTACTTATAGTGGTAACGTGAGGGTCTTGTCGGTCTTCCAAAATTAGCAATTTTGACACACGAGACTTGTTATTACATAAATGTAATGCTGAAGTTATAATCTCAGCAGGTCTACTGTAGGTCAATCGCAAAAAACGAAGAAGGTGGCGTGTAAAGTTTAATGGTAAGTGCTTTAATACATTCATATTTACACTATATTTATATACATTCATACACTATATTTACTTAATACTTCGAATTTTATGACCTGATCAGTACTCTAATGTCCCTTACAAATTCTTTTTGGGGCTCACGCGTCATAACGCTCACTGCGACGAAGGACCTTTGGTTAACAGTGGGTAGTCCTTTTCTTTGGTTTCATCGGTGGACCCTTCGGTTACTACTCCATCCCTGAGCACTTACCATCCAGGGCTGGGTTGCAAGAAAATACTTGTGTGAAAGCTGACTTAAGTCAACATTTAAGACAAAAATGCGAAATCACCGTTGCAAGAATCATCTTAAGTCTAAAAGTATATCACACTTGTGCAAGAATTTAAGACCGGTATCTGACATACTTAAGTTAAATTTAAGCTGTGCAACGTATCTTATTGACCACTTTAAAGACGGAAAACAAGGAAAAGAAATGATTTGCACATCATTTCTTAATGAAATAAGTAATAAAATAACCTGCATTGCATGTTTAAATAAATTTAAGCACGTGAAACAAGTTGCAAATGATAGAAACGACTCAAATTAATAGCATGCATTATCTCTATTCGTGATATACTTATCATTATTTGAAGCAACATCTTTGTATTGTGGTTTCGTGGCGTAGTTGGTTAAGGCGCGCCTTCCGAAACATTTTGTACTTTCAAGGGTCATGGGTTCGAATCTCTCCCAGCGGAGATTGTTTTTCACTTTCACGAAACGCAAAAGTAACTTGATTGTACTGGTTATAACTTCGTTTTTAGCTTTGTACGTGCTTTTCTGTCAATATGATATATTAAAATTGACTAATATTGTTATCACTGGAAACACCTTCAAGTGCCGCATTTGGCATACCTATGTAATGCACCTTATAATACTTCAAAATTTAATAAGTAAAAAATAAACAACAAATAAGAAGTTGTGAGTTAAGTTCAGCATTTGTGTAGAAGGAAAAGTACAGTACAAGCAGGGTTCAACCTGGTATTTTAAAAATGCCAATATTTAGCGAAACTCGATTCAGAAATATTACAATTTTTTGAATTTCTTCAGAAAATGTGTGATTGATTGAATTATAAATGTCTAAAGTATAATAATGCCTTATTAAATAGTTCGTTTATACTGCAATTAAAAAATTACGAAGCGTGTTTGGAACACTAGAAAAAATTCTGAGTAAGAAATATTTTTCAGATTTGATTTATCTCCGTTTATTGCAGGAATAACAGAAATTGTTTTAAAATATTATTAGGACGTGAAGAAAATAAGGGATATCCAGGATGCAAAATAAAATCTGCGTAGGTTATAAAAATTTATAGAAGTGCATAGACGTACGGAGATTATGATGTTACCAGATTGAAAACGACCTCGTAAATCGAGGTTCCTAAACCCTAATCTGAACTCAGTTCCTCTACCACAAAAAATAAAAGTGGTACAAGGTTTTGGGGACGGGCGTTAGAAACTAACGATTTTTTCACAATTAGAAGTAGGGTTTATATTGTGTCGGATAAGCTTAGTTACTAAATTAGTCGTAAATTTAATAGTTTCAAAAACGGGAAAGGAACCGATGCATTAAAAATATAGGTGAATGCTACAATGGGATGGACGATAAATGGACAAACTTACTGCAGTATTTTTTAGTTTAGTGACTGTTCGTTTGTAACTGTTAACAGTTCGTCTGCAATTGTTAATATATTTACACATTTTCTGGCAGTCAGTGAGTTCATAAAATAGATTTAAACAATATAATTTATGTGTTTTGGAATACTTTTGCAGAATAGTTTCGATTTTAGCACCGTTCAGATTATACGCATTATTCATTATCCCAGTTATTTCATGTAACCGGCAAGAAAACATTATTCGTCTAGGGAATTTGAATAATTCCTTTTTTTTTTTTTTTATTCTTTACACGAATTCCGCTTCTGAATTAACACGCAAACAGCAACTCAACTGTTCACTATCACTGAGGATGCGCAACGATCACATTTTGTTGAAATTGCAGTGTTGTGAAGCTTAATTAGCAGTGGAAAATGCACATTTGTTGATTTTTACTTCATTACGAAAAGTAGTACTTAAGTTAGTATTGAGCGCTTTCATCAACAGACTTAAGTACACACTTGGCTGAGTGCAACTCTGACCGACTTAAGTTAAACTCTTAAGTGTAGATTAAGATTTTTATTGCAACCCAGCCCAGAACACAGAGCTAATCAGGAAATCATAAGAGAGAGAGAAAAAAATAAGAATAAGAATAAAAAAAAAAAAATATGGTTACACCGTCTATTGTGGTGGTCTGGTGGTTGGTGTGCTGGACGGCCAAGTGACAGTGGAAAGGCTGAACGGCAATTCAGATCCTGCTCGGGGTGCGGTGGCTCAGTGGTAAAGTGCTCACCGGTGGTGCGTGGAGTCCTTGGTTCGATCCCAGCTCGTGCCCATGGAGTCTGTGGTGAACAAACACTATGTGCGTGGGTTTTTCTCGGTTTTCTCCCGTTTCCTCCCACTTTCTTTCACTCTTTGGCTTATGGAACTTGCAAGTTCATCGCCGCAGTAACAAACGTTCGCCATTGGATTCTATCCTGGGAAATATCAAGGCAGTTTTCATCACGAACACCTACTTCTCGAAGATCTCTCTTAATATTGTCCTCTCAACGACGTCTCGGTCTTCCCAGTGGTCTCCTTCCATTAGGTATTCCAACCAGAATAGAATATAATCTTCGTTTTTCCCCCATTCGAGCTACCTGCCCACCTTAGTCGTCGCGATTTCATTATTTTTACAACATCTGGTGAATCGTACAGTCCGTGGAGTTCTTCATTATGCAGTCTCCTCCACTCTCCAGTCATCTCGTCGCGTTTCGGCCCATATATCTTTCTCAAAACCTTATTTTCAAATACTCGTAATTTATGTTCATCTGCTAGGGTCGTACTCCAGCTTTCGTAACCGTAAAGTATTACCGGGAGAATAACAGTTCTGTATATTTTCAATTTCCTTGATATTAATCGCGATGTTAGAAGTTTTTGAACTGAATAGAAACATGCGTTGCCCGATACTACCCATTACACTTTTATTTAATTGATTTTCATTGTTTTTCTGATCCTTCGTGAAAAAGGATACATGTTATATATCTTTGTACCCACATCCTTTCAGTTTGCATCCGATTTGTCATTCTCTGCAGAAGAAAAAATGAAAATCGCGTTTTTAAAACACTTTATTGCAGTCTTTATAAGACAAGGATTATGTAAGTAGGCCTATTCTGCCTGTTTTACACCTGAACAAATTCCCTAAGAGAGGGATAGAGAAGACAAGGAATGAGCTTGTTTTGGGGGAGAGGAGATTGTTTAGATAGGTGACCCGAGGGATAGTTATCCATATTCTCCATCATTGTGTGATGTAGTGAGTAGTGTTGTGCGGGAAACAACATGCTTCAACATAAACATAATTTGTTTTATTTTTAAGGTGAGGACAAAACAATTTGACCGTTTCTATCCAGGAACTTCTCATTAGGTGCTGTTTTTGGTATTTTGCTATCTTTCATGTCTATTTGAAGCATTTTGATGAGCTTCCAGTGCCCTGTGGCTAAAGTAAAGCGAAAGACATGCAAAATTTGTTTCAACCTTGTACACAGCGTATAAAAGTACCGCAGTAAGTGTTCTGTTTTTTAAAAGTCAAATTTCTGTCCATATAGAATGAATGGGGATGTGCAAAAGTGACAGATGCTCAAGGTATTCTAATAAAACAGCAAAATCTCAGTAGTTTATTAAACAAATAATATTTTTTTTTTATTATATGATGCAGCCTTTTGTGACGAGGTTAAAAGAAATTTAACTTCTCGCGTTTTTTGCGTCTAATTTAAATTGAGTGCAAAATAACTATTGCGTAGAATATGAATAATAATATACAGATCTACGATTTTGCCAGCAAAAAGGAAAGGCGCTTGTTCTTCTGTATTCGATTCAAATTAGAAGCCGACTTGAGCCGTAGATGCGTAAAGGCCATAAATAAAAGTCAGGTCAAATTAGAAGCAAATGTACAGTGAGACATTACATTACCTCTATATTCTTCACAATCACATTCTATAGTTTTAATGATGATAATGCAAATATAGGATTTTAAAATAAAATAAAAATATTGTTTCTTTTAACTTGAGTTGTCTCTTTGTAATGTAAGAACAGAAACCTACTTTGCTCCTATATGTTGAATATTATATGTTACTGCACGCATTTGCATTCCTTTCTGTATGGACTGAAATATGATTTTTACATACAAAATAAGTTCAAGGAGTTATTCTTCCTTGGTACATACTGTGACAATGTGTTCTTCTCACTTTGCAAAACTCAAATAATGCATGTACCAGAGTCATAAGTATCACGCAAAACCCAACTACAGCTTTTAAATAACATTATCCCGTGATTTTTCAGCAGATTCTTCACTTTTACGACCACAAAAACAATGAAAATCACGTAATACGAAGTGCGTTGCGTATACAAGAGAAGAACTTAAGAATCACATCAGAACTTCCACATTACGTCCTTTTTTTGGCATTTTGAGTATCTTTCGTGGCTGTAGGAAGCAAAACGTAGCATTTTGAGGAGTTTCCGGTGCTCTGTGGCAGAATTAGCAAGTAAATTTTTCTTTATGGTCTGCAGCTTCCGCCAGCTATTGAACCATATGTACGCTGTAGTATCACTTGCAAATAATTGTCACAGATACTTCCATGATAAACACCTAGGGAGCATTCTATGTTAATTCAACACACATTTTCTACCTCACCCTCTCAGATTTCTAAGATTTTTGGTTTATTGCTAGTAACAGTTGAGAATATTAAAAACTATTTTCGTTTTTAAGATTTTTTGACTCACTGGTTTTCGTTCTATGAAAGTTGAAAAATCGCAAATAGTCACATTTTCCTTTACAAAATTTATTATTACTGTGCAGAGATTTGTGCTAGAGAGCTCGGAGAGGGCTCATTTTAAATCTTGTAATAAGCTTTCATTTGGTATAACACAGGGTTGCACAAAATTGTGTATCCAGGAAATAATAAAATTTGATTTTCCCAAAATCGGACATCTCGAATTCTTTCCAAAAATTCTTGTATGTTGGTCATACCTCCCTACAGCTCCATGAAAATTTTAATTTGGGACGGTAATGGGATCATGAGATATAAAATATTTTCGTTATATGCCGGATGGGGGTGGGGGGAGGCACTAACGGCGTTATGAATAATGCGTGATTTTGTATTTTCTTATGTTGTTGTATATGAGAATAGAAAGTACACATTGCATTAGAATATCTAACAATTTAAATGTGTAACTTCCTTGTAATCAAATTTAATTAAGAAGAGTATAATGTTACACTTACGTGAAAAAATTTACACACATACTTATTTCTGTATATGGAATAACATATTTTACTTACTGAATATTTTGTCCTGTGCGTGAGAGCCGTACAAGTGTTTATTTTTTAGAATAAAATTGTAAATTACCATAAGTAACAACGTTGTGATACCCAATAGTAGAACAAACTATAAGAACAATAAATTTCTAAACAAATTGTTGGTATTTATATCCTTTCAAAGCTTTAGGAAAGTATTTTTTATTCTCTCAGTGAAACCTCCTTTCTCCTGTCAGTGTTTTTTCTTCTTTAAACCTTGACCTAACCAGAAGGCACTGTTTCCGTTACTCATCGTTATTTGAAAGCTTGTTATATTCTTCCATTAAAGATATTCTTCGCTTTTCCACGCCATTAAGCACTCTCATGTTGGCAGCAATGATTTTCGCAGAAATAACTGTTTCATCTTCATTCTATTCAGTAGGAACTTGTCTGTTTTGAAGGAAGGTGAAGGGAAATACTGCAATGTTAAAATAGTTCAGCGTGTATTGGATATATTAAAGTATCTTTCAGGAAGATGGGTAACACAAAATTGACAGATGAGGAACTGTACGTTGTTTGACAGAGCTGTCAGAACTTTTAAGCATGCCATAACAATTGTCTTATTTGAGTTTTCAAGACATCTTCGGGATTTTGCCGGGCCTATCACTGTAATTCAACAGGCCCTCACCGCCCTGGTCTACATTACATTGGGAGAAGAAATCTCATCCTGAGATAACCTATGACAGCGGGTTTTATTTTCAAGGGCGGTGATCCCCTTCCCGCTGCCACTCCCAGTGCAATATCTTCGACCTGTTTAGTGCAGCCGGCTGCATCGCGAAGACTTCCTGAAATGTCAATCACAACTAGCCACTGAAATCTCTGCGTTCATCACAGAACAGATAAGAGGATCAGGGAGCATATCGCTGACACATCAGGACGTCATTGGGAACTTCAAAATATTGCTAAGCAACAGCATTCACATTGTTGACTTGATGATATAAAGAAACCATGATGGAATAACAATCAGTATAAAATAAACTTGCAAAATAACAATTCATTTCGTATTGTCAGTGTTGTATTCCTCGAATGTGACTGTTAAGTTTTTTTTTCTTGGTCTCCCACCAGGCGCCTCCCCAGGTGGCGGATAGGGGAATGCCGACCAGATATGGTGGATACCGGAAATATTCCGGGGCGGACCAAAACCAGTACTGCTGCCTTGCAGTTAGTAGAGTGATCTACAGTGGCTAGGGGAAGATAACCATGAACAAAAAAGTATCATGGTGAGGGGAAGCAGCATCACCATTACCACTCTGAGACTGACGATGAATGACATCGGCAAGGCTCAGAGATGGACAGAGGACGACATCTTGAATGTTTACCATTACTGCAAGGTCGTAGAGCTGACAACTCCACACCGCTAAAACATGTCAAGAAATAGTAACACATGGTTCATGGATTCTCCTGGGGTAAAATATTCCGGAGGTAAACTAGTCCCTCATTCGGATCTCCGGGCTGGGACTGCTTCAGGGGGCTCCAAGAACAGGATTAAGGAAGTCCTTAGAATAGGAACGTGGAACGTACGAACATTATACCAAACGGACGCTCTTCAGGTGGCGGTACGCGAGACCGAGAAGTACGAGCTAGACATATTAGCGATACAAGAAGTTCGGTGTGAGGGTCAAGATAGCATCCCATAGGGCAAATACACTTTCTACTACGGGGGAACACAGTCTCACGATTTCGGAACAGGATTCCTCATTAAGAACAGTATCCTTCAGGCGGTTCAGAATATAGAGTTCGTAAACGAAAGGCTATGGTACATTACGATACGTACTAGATGGTGCAGTACGGTTTTATTAAATGTCTGTGCTCCGACCGATGTGGCTACTGATAACGACAAAGATATATTCTACGATGAGCTAGAAAGGCGGTTTGACCGATTACCGAAATATAATTCGAAAATTGTGTTGGATGATTTCAATGCAAAGGTAGGGAGGGAAGAAAATATAGTCCTACTATAGGCAAATACGGCCTTCACGAAAAGACCAACAACAATGGAGAAAGACTGATAATTTTCGCGATTTCGAAACACTTACTGGTAAAGAGCACAAAGACATACACAAATACACATGGGTATCTCCGGACTGCAAAACTCTCAACCAGATCGATCACGTATTAGTAGATAGACGAAGACACACCAACCTAATGGATGTTAGGTCGTACAGAGGAGCGGAAGGTGACACCGACCATCAATTAGTGATCACAAAAGTAAGGGAAAAGTTATGCATCGCGAACAGAGAAAGCAAGGGATCAAAACAACTGAAATTCGAAGTGAAACTATTAAATAATCCGAGCATAAGAGCAGATTACCAACTCGAACTCTCAAATAGGTTCGAAATCCTAGCCGACTCGAGTAATAATAATGATGATGATAATAATGAAATTGCAATTCGTAAAACAATTGTAGAGCGCAGCGGAGGAGCGCGTAGGTGAGAAGAAACAACAGAAAAACAAACCTTGGTTTGATGAAGAATGCCTTAAGCTTCATGAGAAACGAAAAACAAGCAAGGCAACGATGGCTAAGTAATAAAAACGAAGCAAATATCAACCACTACAGTAACGCGAAACGAAACGCCACACTCGGGTTCAGAAACAAAAAGCGAGAATATCTGACGCAGAAGATTCAGGAGATAGAGGATTTCTGCTCTATAACCTCACGGTCATTTATATACAGAGGAGTAAACTCGTTAAGGAAAGGTTAGTAGCCGAGGTTAGGAATGATTAGAAATGAACGTGGAGGTCTCCAGGCCGATCCGACTAAAATTGTCGATATGTGGACAATTTATTTCGACAAACTTCTTAATGTACACAACGGGGAAGAAACAGGAATTTGAAATCCATATCGCAGAACCGTGGATTCCCGAACCTAGCGAGATCGAGATCGAAATGTCGGTAAAGAAATTGAAAAATTTCAAATCACCAGGAATAGACAATATTCCAGCCGAATTAATCAAAGCAGAAGGAACAGTAGATAACACCACTAAAGTTTCAGTTCGCTCGATCCAGCAGTAGTTTTACAAAAGGATGTTGCAAGCATACGGTTTAGCTCTCTACTGAATTCTTTAGTGGAACACAAGTGGTCAAGCAGATAGAGCTGGAAGACAATACAAGAAAAATTGTTCGTCAGAAAGAACTATACAAGAATTGCTCAATTTGGACAGGAAAAAGGACAGATTAGATCATATGTGGGTCAAACTGTTGAAGGAAAGAAAATTTGAAGAGTTAAAACGTGTTACGGAGCTGGTTTTAATACTCTCTCATGAAAACGCAGTAGTTGAAGGAGGGTTCTCGATAAACAAGGAGTGTTGCTACGGAAGTTATGCATGATACAGTTACATCCTACGCCGGCCGGGTGGTCGAGCGGTCTGCGGCGGTAGGCCATTGGCTCGAAGGTCCCGGGTTCGAGTCCCAGCAGGGACATGAGTGTGGATTTTAATTGGCTGTAAATGGGCGAATCGTGACGGGCCGAAGTCCAAAGTTACTAGACTGGCCCATATAAAAATAAAGTTTACCAAAGTTACATCCTACGGTGGAGTAGAAAATTTACCAGTTTCGAAAAACCTCATCCATGCAGCAAGAAATGCGCATTCACGCTATATAGATACATTAAGCGAGCGAAAGTAGGTGGGAGTGGGGTGCACAAACACAAAAAAAAGAAGAAAAAAAACCCGAAAGATGAATGAAGTTTTAATAAAGGATTTGGAGACAGAGAAAGTTAAACTGATTGAAGAAGCGTGCAAGGAAGCAGATATAATTGAATCTAAAATCTTAAAACAGCAGACACAAGTCTTGTAACATGCTAGCATTACTGAAATCGAAGGTAAGTTGTTTTTTCAATTTTTTCACGGTCTAAACTTAAGTTCTTATGTGCATATTTTGAGTTTTTCCCCATGCTTTCATAATTGCACCAATTAGATCGGCAGGAAGAAATGTATCTTCTTTTCTAGTAATAATCATAGATGCCCATACATAACACATACACAGTTATATATATAGCAAATGAAGTATTTAGAGAAGACCGGAATAAACAGGAGAAATTTTAGAATTCCATTTCAGTGACCACCATGTAAGGTTTAAAAATGTGTTAAAGCTGTTTGTTTCTGTTCGTAGAGTTGAAGAACTTAACAAACGATTGGTTTATTAACTTAAATATCTGAGAACTGCCAATTTTGAAGGGGATGCGTGATAGTGATGAATTTAAGCGTGATGACCAATCCTCTACTGGTTAATAGTAGAATTATATATTTTTTAATGGTAACTTGCACGTGAGTTTTTTTTTGTTAGTACTGGTATCGTAATTGTATTTAATCCTTTTTCGCCGCTTCAGCATCATTTTAAACTATACAAGCTATAGTTGTGTGCACTATACTTAACAATGTTTAATTCTAGGTATTTCGAGATACCAAATCCACTTTGGACTGCATTAGACCCAGGAAAATAACCCCTCTCTATAACGATTCATGGTTGTTCTCAGGTAATCAACCAGATGAATTCTTTTATGTTCTACGTTTCTATGAGAGGTATCGTTCTCATCTTAAGGATTCATATTCACCCTGAAGTTGAAAACTGTTTTCTTATACTTTGGAGAACGCAACAGAATTCACCAAACTGATTATCTGAGAACAACAATTCAGCGTAGATAGGTAGGACCTATTTATACTAGTTTTGGATTCATATAATTGTTGTAATAGTTCATGTGTATACCGAAGATAAATTTAAAGAGAACAAATCGTTAAAATCTTGGTTTAAAAATGTATGAGGAATAATAGAGCTCGAATTTCCTTTACTACGACTTCCATTGTGGAATATAAATAGTAGATGATTACACCGACTGTTAATTTTTCAGAATCATACTACGCCGTTGGAAGATCTGGCTGCAAGGGGAGGAGGTCAGCAGGGTTGCTTGAAAGTGTTTATTCAGCGCGATTATAGCGATGGAACATCTGTTAAATTTCAGACTCGGTTTCCACCGGAATTGGAAGACAAGGTTAGTACAATTTAAAATTACTTAAATCCTGCTTTTGAAATAAAATTTCTATGGTAGTTATGTACTACAAGTGCTAAGCTATAATACATTTACACATTTCGATCTGCAATTATGAAAACCAGGCCAGTTTTGAAAACCAGATGCCACAATAATACAAATACAAGTTGATGCATAGGCATACATGTTGCAATGAACACCTCCTAGACGTCGGAGAGCTATGTGCTGAAGATAGATTTCTTTTGTATTACCCAGCCTAGCTGTAGAGTTTAAGATCTGCAAGCAATCCCGATAGTCAGTTTAAAGCGCTTCAAGTCTGCATATGTCAAATGAGCCCTTCAGTTGCCTATCGAGCCATGTCCATTCTTGTTGGAAACAGGGTTTATCGATTTAAATGGATCTGAAAGTTATAATCTTTTAGCTGACAAACGGGTTTAGACCTCGTTCAGCCTACTGAAGGTTCACTCTCACCATCGGTCTTGGCAAATCATGAATGCGATGGATTAAACCACAGATATGAGCTCAGAAAGTTTGATCCTGTAAAATTTGCTGAAATGGACTTGGCCCGTCAGGCAACTGGACGGCTCAAATATACAGTGGAGACTACAATAACTATTGTAAAAACTTTATCAAGCAGCTTTATAATTAGACTAAAGGAGCATTAAGCATCCTTAGCTTAATTATAAACTTCTAGTATGGAGCGTGAGAGATCATTCAAAGATGAAAGAACATTAAAAAGGCATTTATTCTTTTATAAGAAAAGAACACGAACAATTGGTATAATAGATCGATATGTCAGAGCAAGGAACAAGTAAAATTCCCGGGCCCGCAGGACCACCTAGGAGGGACTTCTAGGCCTCTTAGAGCTACTTTCGTCTTGTGTGTGAAATTTTTGTGAGAGGAGTGAGGGTTAAAGTTGGAATCGGACTCCGCAGCAGGGCACTCCGCCTGGCACCAGGCAACCAGCCAGGAGACCCACAGTTGTTAGAGGGTTGATAAAGAACTTATGTTAATCAGTGAGTTATGTTAGAGTAAAGTATCCTGCGTACTCATCAAACTTGTCACATTAATCAATTGTACGAACTAGTTTAATAAATCTTTTTTACATAAAACACTTAATAAGATCCTTATAACATACTACATACTAACTTTCACATTGATACTGCTTTTAATTACATCATCAGAAACAAATATGTGATTCGTTTTAACTCCAAAGTCATCCTTTTATCAAAAAAACAAACTATGGTGCCATCTATTAATGCGAAATGCAACATTTTCTCTTTATACTACAAATCTCACACAGAGCATACAATTTTTCTTTCTTTCTCACTTATCAATAACAAAAGTATATTATCTCTATAATAAAATATATTAGATTAGTAGGCCGTATCATCTTTTGGTTTTAAATTATAGTTACTGGTATAAAAAGTAGAAGCTTACCTTAGTGTATAGGATATCTCGAAGATGACAGCAATTGAAGGCAGTATAAGTGAAGTTTTACAAAGCAGCGGTTCGTGTTTTTTTTATGTCCATACACATGTCTTATAGTTTGAGCACAGAAATACCAATTGTCCACTGTTCTGTGGACAATTTGGTTTAATTTGTTTTTAATCCATCCAAGCATATAAAAATCAGAACTACTGGTAATTAAAAATTATTAGTAATATTAACGTAAAAGAAACCTAACGTAAAAAACGTAACTATGCGCCAGACTCCTATTTCTATTCTCTGTGGTGACCTGGCGACTAGTATCCTCCATGTATTGCATGCAATAGATACGTATTCTGTAATTAAAAAAAGAAACTTACTAAATAAGAAATAAGATAAAGGCACCAGTTCTCGTCACTGCTCCAGCTGTTATGTTTTTACTAAACGTGTAAAAATAAGAAAACAGTTCATCGTGTGGTGACAAAAACAGACCAACTTAGGAGTCATAATCTGGTTCGTAACGGGCACCATTAATATGCTTATTGAATCACTTCGTTTGGTAGAAATGTCTTGTTTCCTGCTATTTCCATGATTTTGTTACTAAAAAGTGTTAAGGAAGTGGACATTAAAAAATAATCATTGAAGTTTTACGTACAAGTACCTGATGTTTACATGTGCATAAAATGCCTCTTTAATGATCTTATTAATTATCTGATTATAAGTTTGCGTGCCTTCACTGCCACTTTCTTTGCTTTAGGGGGTGAAGACTACTGGTGCAAGTCAAACATATTTTGCACTCGTCACCGGTGACGATTACAGGTGAAAGAATGCTACTTATATTTTTACTTCAGAAAGTGATAAATTTAATTTAATGTGATGTTAAATTTATAAAAATTTCATGGTGATAGCCTCACTCTTTCGAGTAGCTGTCAGTAAAATTCAAAACTTAAATTTTTCAATTTCCACCGGAAGTCAACTCAGGGATTTTTTTTAGAAGAATTTCTGAGGACCTTCTTTCCAAGCACGCTTTATTTTGCCAGGTTCAGATCAAGTGAAGATGAAAAAGAAGATATCATACATATTTTTCAAACAAATGCTTGTAGTACTTTGGGTGACGACTACTGGTACATTGGTAGAATTTGAATTTTATTTATGGCCTTTAGTCATCTAAGGCTCAGGTCGGGATAGGGGAGTGGAAAGGGTTCTGGAAGGTGTCGGCCAGGGCCTATGCTGAAAGTACCATCCCGGCATTTGCCTGGTGTGACTGGAAAAACCTGTCAGGATGGTCGGCCGCTGGGATCGAACCCGCGACCACTGAGCTACAGCGGTTCGGTTGGTACATTGGTGTGTCGACTATATGGGGAACAGCAAAATTTATTGTGACGACTACTGGAGCAAAATTAGGGCTGTAAAGAAACGTAATTCTATCACTATAATGCGCATTACCGAATAGATTTATGGTATTACATTATCACACGAGGCTTCAAGTTACTAATGAAGTGAAAAAAGTAAGTTTGTTTCTTATACACAGATCTATAGAAAGCACTTTCTGCAAAATTCACCTTAACATGCCGAGAACTGGTGCCTTTACCTTATACAAATAGATATACACTAGGTTTTTTTTTTTTTTTTTTAACACTACTCGAAAACTTCTTTATTTTGTGCACATCACTCGCCGGACCACTTGCATTTTCTGTTTACACACAACACCGAAATTCGAATTTCGTTTCTTTTTCTCGACATTGTCCAATCAAAGGAATATGACGTAGCCTTACGTGAGGCTCGAGTTAACCGCGAGTTAACTCGTTGCTTAGTAACCAGTTTGGATCCCGAATCTAGACAGTGGTGCAATGGAAACTGGTCAAGCGAGGATTAATAATTTGACCATACAGCTAACACGTGGTTAACTACACCATCCTGCACTCAGGTGTCAGAGAATTACAGAATTTTTCCCTGTGATCCAGGAAGAAAAAACCCTCCCTCTCATTTTTTAAAAAATCTTTTGCATAAAAAGTGTATCTTTATTGTTGGGATATGTAATGCCCCAGGCAACACTGACGGAAGTCTGACACCGTGTAAATCCGAAAACGCCTACCAAGAAGTGCCCTCTGGTTACCACTGCGGCTGAATAAAAGCACTCAGCAGAACCTCAGACGAAAAGCCGAGAGAGCGAATGCAGGTCGGACCAGGCACGATCGAACCCGCTTTGGGCTTACATTCGTTAGTCACATCGCTTCGAGTAAAAGCGTGCACTATAAAGAGGACCGGGAAAGACAAAAATAGGTCAACTGAAGTTGGTAGTGTCGACTAAGAAAACTGAAAAATGGTGTGTGCGCGCTGAGGTAGCAGAAAGGTCACATATGAGCACATGCGAAGATACTAAGATCATTCCATGAGCCAGACCAGCCGTAGCACATCGGAAAAGCATGTAAACGCCGTATCTCAAAAGGAAGAAAGAAAGAAAAAAATCAATGAAACAAACTTACATCGCATTCTCCCAGGCCGAGCACGATGCTCATAAGCCATGCAGGAAGAGAGAACATAGCATGCGCAGAAGAACAGAACATCTCATCGCAGCGCAGATGAAACGAAGAAAATAAAAGGCACGGAACCTCAGTGATCAAATATCATTCAGAACTACTTCAGTTTCAGTGGCCAGCAAAAGCTCATTCTTGCCTTATTCTTAACCATCCTCTTGTCCTTCGCCTAACTCACTTTTTCCTATTTACTCATATACTAATTAACAAAAGAACGGCAACTATATGACCAGGTAAGCCCCGGGCCTCCATCCGCTATTCGGAATCCTATCAACGACTCTACATACGAAGTGCCATTCTAAGGCGCTTTCCACACCGGAAGCCTACAACTAAACCTCGTTCATCCTACAACCATAACCTAGCATACCCACTGAACCGAAGAAGCTGTGACGGTACATATGCACTTCAGTCGCTGAGATTTTTCAGATCATCAAACACTATCGCACTTAATCTCAAAGAAAATAATCTAAATTTAAAATGAATCAATTTAGAAAAATCCTTGCACCCATTGGTAGCGAAAACAATGAAAACACTGACTTCAGATTTATTAACTTGAGGGCACCTTAATGTAGAACTCATACCTATGACAGGTAACCGCAAATTTCAGTGGAAACACTATATACTCTACCAGTAAATTTAATAAACGTATTTAGGATCAACCCAAAACTTCAAAGCATGTGATTTACTGTTTATTCTCGTAGCATAACATCGATTAGATTGAGTTACATTACGTTAATTTCTGAATGATTTGGTTCTAAGAATACAACCTATTTCTTTGCTTGGTACACTATTGAGCTTTAAAACATATTAAGTCTGTATGACAAATACGACCACTATGCTGTTTTCAAGTTAGAAAAGCCAAAAAATTGAGGTATTAAAATATGTAGTTTTCAAAGAGAGAGATCAAAATTTCTTAGTAAAATCAATCGTAAAACGAGGGAATGAAATTCTAATTACAAAGGCCTAAACTGCATTAATGTGCTTGAAAGCATCAAATCAAAATGTTAATCAGTTTACATACACAAACGAACTTCAATCTAAATCCACCTTTGCACTACTGCTGTTAAGCAAAATTTACATATATATTTACTACGTTCGTTGTTCATACACGCGTTAGGCATTAAATGAGACTTCACCAAAAGTAATATTATATGTTAAATTTTCAATACTAAAGGATTCGGTAGTTTAAAATCACGAAATCGACACAGCAAAATGTACTGCAAGGTTACGAGAAAGAGGAAGGGAGGAGGGGGAACCTTAAACTCTCCACTGAAGATTTACAGGTACGTCAAGAAAAAAAAAATAGTATGCGGTGAACTTCAGAACACAAGATTAAAATTTTAATAAAATATTATATTATTTTCAAATTTAGTATTCAGAATCCGTATTACGAAAATTCAAATAAAATAACCCAACATGGCTTGAAGTAAGAAAAGAGTTGTCCAAGGAAGTATATTCATCATTTTGGCCTAGAGTAAGACCGATGGCCGTCTAGCTACTTAGCCTGCCAGTATGACAAAATTTATTTCACTAATAGTACAAAATTTAAAATAATTTAAAAATAAATAAATAGTTCACTTTATTGGTTGTAATTCCTTTTTTTTTTACAAGAACCTTGTGTTAGGTGCATATAGAAATTAACACAGAAAAATTGACAACCGCCTCGGCCGGGACGCGAACCCGGATCTTCCATTTGCCGGCCGGGCATGCTGTCCATTATAGAGCATTGACGAGCCGTGGTGGTGTAATGGACAGCATACCCAACCGGCAACTGGGAGAGCCGGGTTCAAGTCCCGGCCGCGGTGGTTGTCAATTTTTTCTGTTTTAATTTCAGTTCGCTTTATTATTTTTCACAATACTTTCGCTGACTAAAATTTTGAATTTTCAGCTGCCATGACAAGTTTGGGCATCCACCGGAAATTTTGACACAACACTACTAAACTTATTTCACCCACATACCTGCTATTAGTTGGGTTTAAACAATGAATGTCCTTCCTGCAAACAGTCTCCGAACATATTTTGGACTAAGAATTCACTTCGTTCGGACTGTTTTATTTTACATTTTTACTTTTTCAGCCCCGTCGATAAATTCGTTGGTCCCTCTTCTCCAAAAGAAGCCTTTCAAGTAACTCCCTCTGTAGTTAACCAATGAAAATGGGAGGAAAACTTCCGACTCAATGAAACGGAAAAAATAAGAAAAAAATAGAAATCTGGGCTGGGTTGCAAGAAAATACTTAAGTGTGAAAGCTGACATAAGTCAAACACTTTAAACAAAAATGTGAAATCACCGTTGCAAGAATCATCTTCAGTCTAAAAGTGTATCACACTTAAGTGCAAGAATTTAAGACACGTATCTGACACACTTAAGTTAAATTTAAGCTGTGTAAGTTACCTTATTGACTACTTTAAAGGTAGAAAACAAGGAAAAGAAAGGATTTGCACACCATTTCTTGATGAAATAAGTAATAAAATGATCTGCATTGCATGTTTCAATAAATTTAAGCTATAAATGATAAAAACGACTCAAATTAATAGCACGCATTATCTCTATTCGTGATAAACTTACCATTATTTTAAGCAACCTTGTTTGCGTTGTGGTTTCGTGGCGTAGTTGGTTAAGGCAAGCTTTCTAAACTTTTTGTACTTTCAAGGGTCATGGGTTCGAATCTCTCCCAGTGGAGATTATTTTTTACTTTCACGAAACGCAAAGGTAACTTGATTGTATTGGTTATAACTTAGATTTTAGCTTTTTACGTGCTTTTATGCCAGCATATATTAAAATTTGTTAATATTGAACATCACTGGAAACGCCTGCAAATGCCGCCTTTGGCATGCCTATGTAATGCACCTTATAATACTTCAAATTTAATAGGGAAAAATAAATAATAAATAAGAAGTTGTGAGTTAAGTTCAGCATGAGTGTGAAGAAGAAAACGTACAGTAAAAGCAGGGTTCAACCTGATATTTTAAAAATGCCAAAATTTTGCAAAACTCGATTCAGAAATATTAGACTTTTTTTTATTTTCTTCTCCCCTCCCCTATCCCGGCCTGAGCCTTAGATGCCTAAAGGCCATAAATAAAATTTAAATTCAAATTCTTTCAAGGTAAGATTAATCTGTGATCCTCGTTTCTCTTCGTGAGTTGATTAACTTTTTCAGTAAATAAGCTTGGTTGTTAGTTAATTACTTCTAGATCAAAATATTTCGTTAAACGAAAGGGTTATCAGGAGATACATATACTCAACACATCCTTAACCTGATTGCCGAATCACAAGTGGAGTACTACACGTTGGCTTGCGAACCCCTTCTGACACTTCACGAAATGTGTATTTGCTTGTGGTTTGGTCGTCTGTCTGGTAGTTTTGACTGACTACTAGGTGGGCTCAGCGGGCAGGGGCGGGGATTTCCCGTTCATTTTCTGTTGCTCGCCCAAACACACTTTGAATTGATTTTTTAACGTTAATGATGAAGGCATCATCGTGAGAATTTGTACATGGCTTATCTACAATCTTGAAATTAAAACCGAAAGTACGGACACTTGTTTTTGCTCGCACAAAACAATTGATTGGAGTAATGGGAGTAAACAATCTTTGAAATGCAATACAAACATAGCAATGCGGAAATTATATAAAGCAAACCTTTATCCTTTACAAATGTAATACAACTTGTGGAAATTGCTGCGTATTATATATATCTACCTGTAAACGGTGAATCATAAAAGAAAAGCACACCAATACCCACCCCCAGGGACTCTGCTTGACAACCCAATGAGAGATATCACCTCCAGAGTCGCGAGCAAACACACTCAACTTTTAATTTAACAATCGGTAGAAATCCTGCGAAATTCGGCTTACACAGCCCCAAACTGAAAATCCTGACAGAATCGCTTCCCAGCACCCTCCTTTCCCCCAAACACTATCACATACACATTTACCTCAACGGAGCATATACATTGTTTGCAATTTGCTTTGTTTTGGAAGAGGTTTCCCTTTTTCATGTTTGCTATAATACTGAGAAGGTGATAAAGCCGATTCATTCATATTTTCAATTTCGCCCTCAACACATGCCATATATTCATCACACCCACGTACTCACCCACAAATACACGCACGAAGACGGAAGTCAGTTTGTGTCTCCACAAAATTTATAGAAGTTACGTGAGAACTCCGTTTTTCTTTCTCTTTTTTATTCATAATTTCTTTAAATTTCTGAATTTCTCTTATTCCAATAATCTTTGCGGCAGTCATAAAAAGCTGATACACGTAGTAGTAAATTTTGATCATTGATGAAAAATTAACACGAACAATATAAATTATCACGGCTGTTTTGTTTTTTACCCTGTGAATATGTTTCGTTCAACTTTCGATTTTTTTTATCTATAATTAATTTCCGATTGTTTCAAAGAAGTCAAGTGTCTGCTCTGGGAAAAAAATAAACCTAATTGGAAACAGTTTTTGAGCATTGTCAAGAGAGAAATTATTTATATACTTACCTTTAACTTGCTACATCATCCTCGCTGCCATTGTATCTTCTAACTGAATGGCGATTAAAAACACAAACACAACAAGTTTCGCCAAATTATTCATTGGCTTCCTCAGGCACAAACCTTCCTCAGGAAGGTTAAGAGGATAAAAGAAGCCGTTCGCAGATATGGTCTTTGTCAGTTTACTTTGCAGGCAAAATAAAAAATGGCGGTCTCGGGTGGAAATAAGGTAGGTGCATTGTTGCCATAGTGTGTTGCGAAATAGAAAGCTGTTGCCAGATACTAAAACAAATGGATTTGGATGAACAACTGTGTGTTTGGTTGTGTATGGGAAATTATGTATATAAATATGTTTATTATTATTATTTAAAAAAAAACGTTAAAATAAATAAAGAAATGTTTAAAAGTATGTGAAGATGTTTTATTGCATTTTATTTATTATGTCAAACCACGATTTATTTAACATGCCTTGATCTAAATTTAGTGTTGCTTGCTTTTTGTGAATATAGATGCTTTCATAAACCATTCGCTCTTTATGGGAATCTGATTTGTACAATATCTTGGCATCGGTTATTTTAGGTGTGAGAGGCCGGATGTGGGATTTTCATTCTTTTTGGCATCTCTAATGTGTTCCATGACCCTGGTATTAAGGATCCTTTTGGTCATTCCGATATACGCGTCCTTGCACTTTATCTCATCTTTTATCTCTCCTCTTTTCATTTTCCTGCTTTTATAGTGCGCTGGTACCATTTAAACAGTGTGTGTGAATCATATTTATTTTGTTGTCCTATCCGTACTATGTAGTCTACTTCTGTGTTTAAATCCTTTTTTCTTGTATAAAGATTGAAGGCACGTAAAAAGAAATTAAGCCAAATATTATATTTCATTTGTGCTGGATGGCATAATTTGGCGTGTATATATTGTTCTCCTGAGGTAGGTTTCGATAAACCGTAGTTTGAAATTTATTATTTTGTCTATATTTGTAAATCTAGGAAACTGATGACGCCATTGGTTTATAGTTCTTTTGTGAACTTAATGATACCTGTGTGACTTATCCACTTCTGTACATAAGTTCGACATTCTGCTTGGGGTAAAGGGTTATAAGTCAACTCAAATCTAACTTAGCCCACTTTGCACACAAACATTCGGGGCAAACTGTGGAGGCAAAGAGTGTTAAGTCAATTCAAACTTGACTTCCCATTCTTTGCACAAGCATATTAGGGAATTCTCGAAATTACCTCACACAACACAAGGTCATAACGGGAAGGGCGTAAGCCATAGTGCTGTTACCACCCATACAATTCATTTTATCTTATCTTACAAGGTCATAACTTCAGTACAAGTTTTATTTTAATTTAGCACCTGATACACACGTGTAGAGCAAATTTTTCTCTTTCCAGTGACACTTAAAACTAACAAATAGAGTTTTCTGACTTAACACCCTTTTCATTAACACTTGAGTATTATGTAGGCGAAAACTGAGTAATTGCATAATTTCTTGTATTTCAAATTCTGTGTATTTATTTCTGCGAAGAAACGTTTTTGTGCACGATATTGCCAGGTCTGTCGGTATGGATGGAAACATATCTACGATATCAATGGAGGCCATTTTTAATGTGTCCGCGTTAACATATGAAGTAACATGTTCTTTGACTTCTGAGGAATTTTGTACTGTGTTTATATTGGTTCCTATGTTTATCCAATAAGTTGCTAACCATTTAGCTAGTTTATATGTTGGGTGTTGTCTACCGAAAATGATCAATCGAAATGGTACATCCTTTTTATGGATTTTCGGTAAGCCATATATAATCGGGATTGATGGTGCAGAAACTATCAATTGGTTTTGCAAACTGTTATCAAAAATAGGTGAACCTTTTATCATTTTACGTGTTTTTGTGTCTATATGGGCAATGGGGTTCTTATTGAGTGTTTGATAGCCTTGACCAGATATTTTCCGTTGCACGTTCTGTCTATAGTATTCCTGGGTCAGAATTACGTATTTACCACTATGAACAAAACACAGGCTTAGCTATGGGAAGTCCCTTGTCCCTATATTATCAGATATAGTCATGATTCATTTTGAATGTGAAATTTTAAGTAATCCGGAGTTAAAAACAATCAGGTATTACCGGTATGTTGATGACACGTTAATTCTTTATAAGGAAGACAAATAAATAGAATTACTTCTTACAAAGCTTAACAATATTAACAGGAACATTAAGTTCACAAAGGAACTAGACACCAATGGCGTCATCAGTTTCCTAGATTTACAAATACACAGACAAAATAATAAATTTCAAACTACAGTTTATCGGAAACCTCCCCCAGGAGAACAATATATACACGCCAAATCATGCCATCGAGCATAAATTAAATAATATTTGGCTTAATTTGTTTTTACGTGCCCTCAACCATTGTACAAGGAAACAAAAAAAAAACACAGAAGTAGACTTCATAAGACGGGTAGGGCAACGAAATGGATAAGATTCCCACACACTGTTTAAATAGTATCAGCGCGCAAAATTGAAACACTATATAAAAGCAGGAAAGCGAAGAGAGAAGAGAAAAAAGATGAGAAAATATGGATAAGTTTGCCTTTATACCAACCTGTTACCGATAGACTGGAAACAGTTTTTGTTAAAAATAATTTGAAACCCACCCTAAAATCTCCAAAAACATTAAATAAAAATTTTACGCAGTTAAAAATTACTATGTTTCAAAAAGCACAGGTTGTGGAGTTTACCAGATCTCTTGCAAGTGCAAGGACGCGTATATCGGAATGACCAAAAGGTACCGTAATACCAGGGTCATGGAACACTTTAGAGATGCCAAAAAGAATGAAAATCCCACATCCGGCCTCTCACAACACCTAAAAACTACCACACATGAAATAACCGATGCCAAGATATTGTACAAATCAGATTCCCATAAAGAGCGAATGGTTTATGAAAACATCTATATTCACAAAAAGCAAGCAACACTAAATTTAGATCAAGGCATGTTAAATAAATCGTGGTTTGACATAATAAATAAAATGCAATAAAACATCATCACATATTTTTAAACATTCCTTTATTTATTTCAACATTTTTTTTAATAATAGTAAAAAATCATATTTGTACACAACTTTTCATACACAACCAAACACACAGTTGTTTATCGAAATCCATTTGCTTTAGTATCTGGCAACAGCTTTCTATTTCGCAACACACTATGGCAACATTGAACCTACCTTATTTCCGCCCAAGACCGCCATTTTTGATTTTGCCTGCAAAGTAAACTGACGAAGACCATATCTTCGAATGGCTTCTTTTATCCCTTCAACCTTTTAACCTTCCTTTTGCACCTGAGGAAGCCAATGAATAATTTGGCGAAACTTGTTGTGTTTGTGTTTTTAATCGCCATTCAGTTAAAAGATACGATGGCAGCAAGGATGATGTACCAAGTTAAAGGTAAGCAATGATATGGTCTTCGCCATGTAATTTTCATTAGAAATTAATTATTTGAAAAATGAACTTGATATGGTCGTCGCCATGTAATTTTCATTAGAATTTTATTATTTTTAAAGTAAACTTAATTATCTAACTGAACGTCTCAATTAGCGAAAAATCAAAAGCACATAGAATTATCTAAATCTTCATAGTCGTTGAAATTTAAACCCGACATTGACCTGATATTACTTGATCGACAGAAATATATATCATCAAGTGAAACATAATGTATGTAAATAAATATCCCAACAATCTAATGATTTGATTTAATTTTTAATGTGTTTAGATGTAATATAATACGTACAACTAATCAAGTTGTCTTGAGTTTTAGATGGACATTGTATTTCTATTTGTTTCCCAAGTAAATCTTCTAGGAAAGACCACCACCATTTGTAGCGCATATACATGTTAGCAGCGTTAACAAACTACAGATGCTTTAACGTACGACTTTTGCTACAGATATAAGCTCTCAGGGTAAATATAATTAGAGTTTGTGTTATAACTTTTATTCTGTTCGCTAGGTGTTTCGTGAATTTAATTTCGATTTAACCCCTTAAGTGTGTAAAATACGTAGTACGAGTCGAACCGCAAAATGAGCATTTTTTCCTCCACAAATTAATTTTCGTGTTTCTTTTTTCAAAACGCTTTTTTTTTTTTTTTTTTTTTTTTTTTTTTTTTTTTTTTTTTTTTGTGATGATTGTAACATACATATGATGCAATAATATGACATTTATTTTCAAATACAGTGCTCTACAGTGTTCTTACTATCACTGCGTAAAGTATAATTTCAGAGCAGAGATTCGACAAAAAGTTTCCAATGCTTAAGAATTGCAGTAGCGTCTTTAGACGGTTTAAGGTACAAAATATACATATGCAGTAGCGTCTTAAGACGGGTTACGAACTTAAAGGGGTTAATCTTGATCATGTTATCAAGCTGTACAAATTGTACAGTTTAGAATAATTTCGTCTAGCATGGTTATTGAAGTTCTATATGCTGCGTTCTACAACAAAGGAGTAAAATCTTTCATTTACTTCTTACAAATGTTCCTCTATTACAGGGTGGGTAAAAAAAAGAATTGTTAACTTTAGTGTTATCATACGCAAAGATATTGTTCCATAATGTAATCCCACTTCAATGTCATTATTGCGCTCGGATGACTCAAATTGTAAATAAGTAACGTACTCTACTTAACATCGTTTTTTAGCCCGCGTGTAAGGGTATTTCTTGATTACATAAAAGCGCTTTCCGATTTTCAAACCTGAAACCGTCATCGGGTTATACGACTTTCGTATGTTAATATAATATGTAAGTGTATATTATAGAATTTACTGTGAAATGTGATATATATATATTATTTTTCAATTCAGGTCTTGAATTTTAATTTATATATTTCCTTTAGCGATAATTACAATGTTACATAGGGTTATTAATAGTTATTGTGTGTAGCGTAAAATCATTCGGTAAAAATTATTTTAGGATAAAGAAGTTGAGAATAAAAAAAATATTAAAATTGCTTTTAAAATATTTAAATATATAGAAACATAATTTCTGGCAAAGAAATTAAGTTCAGCAGATTCTGAAGGCCACCATCACAATCACTGCAGGTCGTTCGTCGTCATCTCTTCGAAATCATTGAAAATGTCGGCATGAACTGCTTTCTTATTTACCGCCAAATACATTAACAGGCCATCAGAACCTCCTGCCTCTTCCATCTCCATGTGTGGTCTAGTTCCTTCAGGAAACATGTCATCTGCTGCAACGGTAGGCTTCATGTTAATGGTTACCTGCTTATAAGTATGGAAAGTGACAAACGTTCCGTCAAATATATCAAACGTACAGTAGGAATATCTCATCTAATTCCTTGCCTTTGGGTATGGCTCCCTGAATATTAACATATGTATATTTTAAGTTTTTGTGGTACATTTTTTCCTTTTTTTTAAGCCCCTTGGTTAGACCCAAGACTTCATTGTCACAGTCGCATCTTAAATTTCTGTTATTAAAAAGAAAGCTTAGGATACGGAAGATAAGAGTCGTTTAAATTTTAGTTGTTGATTAATAGGTAATATTGTATACTGTGGCATTTCCAGGCGAAGTGTGAATTGAGCAAGGATGTAGAGGCGTCTTCAACGTGTTGAGTTTACATTTAAATTAATATAATGTATTATTAATGAATGTATTCTCGAAACCTCGTTAGCGATTTCATTTTCATTGTAGATTGAAAGACAGGCTTTTGAGCACACTATTAACCAGCTGAATGCCATGTATGCGGAAGCTGAAAAGGCCGGATGCAGCACTTACTGTGAAGGTTGTATGGCGTGTCTTACTGCATACCTAATATACATTTGCACCGAGACACATTATGAAAAGGTAAGTTTTTCTTTACCTGTATATAGTAGCGACGATGATTACGTGCCTGTGAGGCTTGGATGCAGTTGCCAGCTAGTGAGCATACTACAATGACAGTCATGCGCAATATTACAAATTAACCTGTCTTATGAGAAACTTTGAATGTGTTACCTCACCGCGTGCTGTACCAGAAAGCATGGTGTTTTTTTATGCATTCCACTCCACGCCCACGCTGCATGCCCCCGGTACACAGCTGAGCCGGTAAGTCAGTGATATTTCTTTCGCGCTTTTGCGCAAACTAAACTCGCTTCACTGCGCGTCGCCCAAGGTCAGAGGCACAGAACTATTGTCGCTGCTATACATGAGATCGTGCTTGCGAAGAAGAGAAAGTGTAATAAAATAAATTATATTCGTCCTTGTTTTGTTACAAGTCGATATTAATGTCAAAGTGGCTCTTCTTAATAGAGTTGAATAAGCTGAATCTCTTATTTTTCATTAATTTCATAGTTTTTGTGTTTGTTTTTTTGACAGGAATTTTTTCTTAGGCATTAATAGTCGCACTATTGTTCAAATTTTCTAAGAAGTCTGGAATGTAAGTGGTAGTGTTGTTTGATTCTCGGAGTAAGTTTTGTGTAAATTATCACATTTGAACCAGGTAAACATGATTTGTTTACCTTCGACTGTCCAGATATTCCTCGTATCACAAACAGAATTTAAACAGTGAGAACACTAAAAACTTCTGGCACACTAAAAACTTCTGGCGACGCGAAAGTATTATCCTTAGGCCTCTTTTATGCACTGCGATTCTGTCGCGCGACAAACAATTTGGCTGCCGCGCGGTTTCGTTTGTACCTTTTATGCACGTACGACTTGTCGCGCGAGTTAGTGAACAAGAGAAAGAAAGGAAATTGTTGATACAGTGTTGCTAGTGCTTTTTCTTTTTTGCATTCGAAAGTAATTGTATTCATATGCTGAGCAAGAATAAAACATACAATATTTAATTCTCTCTCTTAAATAAAATCAAAGTACAACAATCACCTTTGTGTATATGTGGTCAGTAAAATGTGAGATTATCAAACATATTCTGGAAAGCTGTACAAGATATATATATATATATATAAAACGGAATTGTTGATAAAAAAAACTGTACCGCACTGAATTGGAGAAACCAATATGACTGACAAACTTTCAGTCCTCAGACTACGAGCACGTATTTAATATATGAGAAGTGGCCTCAGACACTTTCACTTCCGGGGGGAATATGTTCTTTGAGTGGGGGAACTAGTTTTCAAGGATATTATTATTATTTACTTTTTTAAGACGTAATCTATGGGGTAAAAATGAACTAGGAATTTTGTGTTTCCTGGTAATGAATCGAATTACGCTTCGTGCCAAGGACCTCTTTCTAAAATCAATACTGGACTGACTACTACCATTGTAAATTTCATTAATATATGAAGCCAGGGAGCGGAGAGGACATTTAATCTCGTTTGTCCACTTCCAGTCTAAATTTTCTGTTCTAACTCAGTATTTTACGCTTGATATCGCTGTGCGACCCGTTTTTAATTTATTTCTTAATTCTTGCAAAAAAAAAACTTACATATTATTTAGAATTTTCTATTACATGCTGAGTACTGTATACTGTATATGAATAACTCCCGAATTAAGAATTAAATAATAAAACGAGCCCTACAGGGATAAGAAGCGTAAAATACTGAGTTAGAACAGAAAATTTGGCCGATATAGGTTTAGACTGGAAGTGTACAAACGAGATTAAATAATCTCTCGACACTAAGCAGTCACTCTAGTATCGTTACCTAGAGTTCACTGCTTCGCGCAAATAATTCAAAATGAAGATACTGTTTTGTAAATATCTCACTGAATCAATTTGGAATGCATGTATAGAGGAATTTTTTAGTAAGCTAGAATTATAAATATTTCGCTTATTTCTTAAACATATGTACAGTATCTTGATCTTGTCCAGGATAGAATCCTACGGCGAACGTTTGTTACTGCGGCGATGAACCCAGAGTTCCGTAAGCCATAGAGTAAGTAAGTAATGTACAGTATGTAACAAAAGGTAACTGGTCACCCTGTTACGAAGCCATTGACCTTATTCAGTTGTCATGCAACCTAAAAATGTCTAATTTGTTTTAGTGAGAAAAGAACCAGTTGTGAAGGACATAGTGCGTGATGGAGACCTATTGGATTTTGATAAGTATTTAATCGTGGAATGGGCCTCAGTGGGATGCCCAGCAGGGTGATAAACATGTCCCAGTCAACTGTGGCATTTGTTCTGTGGAAACAGGTAGAAGGAATTCCCACGCGCGATCCCTGGAATGTATCTAAGTTTTTAGGTATTCATAACTTGAAAAAATCCTGTCCTAATAAATGTGTAATTTCCAGAAATGATACGAGTAGACGAATTAGTATTATAAAAATGTATTTCACTCGGTCAATCATATGACTTGACAGGAATGACGGCTAGTGACTCGGTCTTGCGCGCGCTAAACTTAGCTTGATTCTTTATTTTAAATAATAATAATAATAAAAAAATATTGAGTGAAATTTGTATTATTCCGCCATTTGCCTGGTGTGACTAGAAAACCATGGAAAATTCCCTGGACAAGTTTCGTTCGAGTTTTGCACACTCTGTATTATAGAGAAGTTATCGTATAGTGAAAGTTATTACAATTCAATAACTATTTCTGTCCAACTTTTATAACTTGCACTAGAAATATAGAAAAGTCGTAGTTTAGTTGTCTTCGCTCTCCGAAGTTGTCTGTGTTCGATACCCGCGGCCGCCTATTCTGAGAGGGGTTCTCTAGGGTTTTTCCTCAGCCACACCAGGCATTCACAGGGATAATACCTTCAACTTAGGCCCTGGCCGACTCCTTCGAGTATTCTTTTACCCCACCTTATCCCGGCTGAGTCTTATGCCTGAACATAATAAATAAAAATTTCACACATGCACACAAAAAATATACATGTGAATGAATATACGTTACGAATATAATATGCTAGATATCAGGAATAGTAAGATAGAAATATTAATATATCGTTGTAGAAGAAACTCCTATCAGAACCAAAAATTTAAACTAGAACTATTAAACCTATTAGTATTACCGTAATATTGCGTTTCGTGAAAATAAAAATAAAACTTTTTCTAGCTGTGGGGTTCGTGCCCTCGCGGGCACAATTATAAAGATTTAGAAGCAGCTAGCCTTAACGAAGTACGCCAGCGTGCCAATGAGTTGAATCATAGAATCAAACACTAATAGTGCACATTGAAACAGTGCGCGTTACTCATTTAAGTTCTTTCTGTTCTTTAAAATAAATTTTAGATGTTTAAACGTACTGAAGTGTGTTGTGCAAAAGTTTATGTTAACAGTGTGATCGTATATGATGTATTTATATGTTCTTTCTTCATGTTTTATCTTTTTAAACTTTCGAATCACAGAAATTGTTTTTCTGTTTATCAAGAACGCCTGGCAACATTTCCGTGGCAAAATCTAAGCCGTGCGATTTCATAAACATCGCAATTGAAATCAACCTAGTGAGAACGTGTCGCGCAGCTTCTATCTCTAGAATACGACGGTGCATAAAAATATCCATTTGCTTACATTGTTTTACAGAACGGACGGTTTCTACTGCTTTCTTGCCGCGCGACAGAATCGCCGTGCGTAAAAGGGCCCTTAGTGTTCTCAGTGTTTTTGTGCTACGATGAATATCTAGACATTCGAAAGTAAGCAAATTTGTGTAAATTATTTCTACTTACCATCAAAGGTAGTTTTTTGAAAGGTAACAATGTGCTTGATAATAGGAAGATGATTGTGAAGAAGAGATAATAAAGGAAGAATAGAAAACAGTATCGGAAGAACTGAAACGAAAATGATTGAATATATGAGGAAATAATGCACAAAACTCGACAAGTCCGACAGCTGACACCGCTCATGTACAAAGGTTATTTGCATTTCTCTTCGGCATAAACAGGAATTGAATAAAGTTAACTGAAAAATGTATACCTTAATTTATCTCAGTTAGCGCCACGGAGGCTAGAGTTCCTCCGGAGAACACCAAAAACATGTTTTTTGTCGTGTCTGAAATGTTTCTTAGATGAACAGGTGTGGGAATTTTGAATTTAATTTTTAAGGCCTTTAGGCAACTTTGGCTCAGGCCGGATGGAATATGATGAGATGATTGGTAGAATGAAGAAAGTGGGAGGAAACGGGAAAACCCCGCGAAAACCCACGCACACGGTGTTTATCCTCACAAAGCCTATATAGCACGAGCAGGGTTTGAACCGATGATCCCAAGCGCCAGAGGTGAGCGCTCTACAGGATTCCCACTCACCAGGAAAACCTGGAGTAGTCAGGAAATGCTGCTTAGCACTAAAAAGTCCTGGAAAAGTCAGGGAATTTCACTAAAATATCTGAAAACATGGAAAAGTCAGGAAATTTTATAGCTTATTGTTTGAAGTTCATTTAGCTACAGCAGGCATTTAATGTTAGATCTTTTTTGAAATTACTTGGAGGCTAATGTGCCAACCATGAAGCAATTTAAGAAAAGAATACAGTGAAATATTTTGATGTATCTTTATTTTCATGCAACTATGATCTTTATTTTCACATGGAATTATGATATATATACAAAATGGGGTACCTGAAAATTTCTGAGTAGTGACCTGGAAAAGTCAGGGAATTTGATCTTGGCAAATGAGTGGGAACCCTGTCTAACCATTGATCCACCGCGGCCCCATGGATATGTGGGGTTTTCCATGTGCCTCCTTATATATACATAGTTGCATACCGTGATGCCAGAGTTTGAGGAATCAGTGTGGTTGAATTTAATCATAGATTACTTAAGCACACGGAAAAGGATTTGACTTCATGGTCTGAGCAGTAGATGCCTAAATTCTAAAAATAAATTCCCATTCAAACTGGGGTTAAGTTGATCGAACCGTTAGTAGACTTGCTATCTGTGCACTTGATATCAGAGTCAAATCTGTTGGAGTTCATTCTAACAAAAACTATCTTCCTTAGAAGCTTACAGGTTCATGTAGAACATAAATCACTATTCATAGAAATATAGAAGATTGGTTTGGTGAAAACATGGCGTCACGTAATTTTGAATTTTAATTGTATGAAAACTCATTCACGCAGAGTAGGTACTGATGCCTCTTAAGCGCAGCTTGGAAAAATGTTGCGGCTAGAGCCATATTTTTTGTTGTTGTAAACTGGGTGTATTCTTGCTCAAACCAATGTTTGTAACCAATGATTGCAACATTTCTCAGTTTCAATAGCGAGCCTGCATGGCTGCTCGTAGAACGTTCGCCTAAAGACTGTAAAAATTAAAATCCACATTCCAGTTGCCAGAGGATCTCATTGGACGGACACCTTTGCAACTTAGCTAGAAAGTTGTGACGAATCAAAGATGCCTAACTTATAGGAATGTTACTATACATTGGGAACTTGCAGAAATGAGCGAAATAGTAATCGAGTGTTATTAATTCCAAACTTGCATCAGTTTTACTCATTGTCACATTGGGAGTCTTCAATCCCAGTAATGACTACGAAGAATGTTTTCTTGCTGTTGATTTCCTTTTGTATTTCTTTCTTCATTTTTCGTGTATTTTCTGTAGTAGTAGGATCTGTGCACTAGTTTTCAAAACATTAGTATATTTATTACTCCGTAAGAGCCAAAACTTTCCATAGGCTGCGTGCCTAAAACGGGACCAGTTAAAAGGTATAAAAAAGGAAAGTAGTCTTCTTCCTGAGTAATATAATACATTTTTTTTCTTTCGCCAGATATCGACAAGGTACATTTTAAGTAACTTTAACATGGAAGTATATTGCAGACGACAGAATTTTGCAGTTTCTGGAGCTGGAGTAGGAGGTGACCTCAATTACCTTTTGATATGTTGTAGAGCTACTTATACATAAGCTTCATCGGGCTGGCCTATAATCGTTTCCGGAAAACGTCGGAAATTTAGTGTTTTCGGCACTTATGTGCGTGGAAGTTACGCGAGGGGACACTTTGTCGCGATTTCTGGTCCAGCGGTAGGAGGTGTCTTCAACTATCATCTGGCTTGTACTAGAACTAATTAGTCTTCGTAAAAAGAGCCAATAATGGTTTCCGAAGCACTTCAAGAACAGTATTTCCTGCACGTATGCACATGGAAGTCTATGGGTAGAGTTTATCGGAATTTCTGAACCAGAAGTAGAATATGGCACAACTATCTTTTATGTTGTAGAGCTAATGGAGCTTCTTCGTCTTAAGAGGGAGAGAGACTTGGCTACGGTGGCCTGCAAAATAAGCGTCCAATTTAACATGGATTTTCATACATTTCAGACAGTATCGTGGGTTATGATTCCTTCAAAAAACTGACTCAGTATCCCCTTCAACATATTTTCTGGCATTATGATGGTACTTCAGTGAAGACCTTGTGAGCTATTTTGTGTTTAGAAACAAGGGAAAATATAATCGAAATTTCCATAAGAAAATTGTTATAGATTATTAAAACATCCTTTATTTCTAACACAAAACATGTTGCGGAGCCTTTACTTATTTACTTTTACGATCCCATGAATTGTGTTTAAAGGGGTATTGAGTCATTTTTCCGAAAGAATTTGAAGAAACCACGATATCCCTAGAAATCCATGTTAAATTGTACGCTTATTTTGCAGGCCGCCGTAGCCAAGTCCCTCTCCCTCTTAAGAACCTATAATCGTTTAAAAAAAAATGTCAGTTTAGTATTTTTCCGCACTTACATGCATGGAAGTCTATGTGAGGGGACACTTTGTCGCAGTTTCCAGACCAGGGGTAGCTGGTGACCTCATCTCGACATGTAGAGCTAGTTATACTTCCTATAAAGAGCTAATAAATTTCTGGAAAATAGTTGGAACTTAGGGTTTTCGGCACTTATGCGCATGGAAGTCTGTGGAAGGGAATGCTTTGTTGGGATTTCTTGATCAGTGGTTTCTGGAGATGACCTGAAGTAACTTTTGATATTTGCAGAGCTAGTTAAGCTTCGTCTAAAAGCCAATAATAGTGTCCGGAAAACATCAGGAACTTAGTGCTTTCGACACCTATGCGCATAGAAGTTTATGGGAGGAGAAAATTGTCGTGATTTCTGGACGAGAGTTAGGAGATGCCACAGCTTTTTTTTTTATATATATATGTAGTTCTTCGTCTTAAAAACCAATAGTCATTTGTGAAAAATATCGGTAACTTAGTGTCCCTTACCACATACTTTCATGCGTATAATTGCTGAAAACACAAGTTGCCGATGTTTTCCGGAAGCAATTATAGGCTCTTTAGACAAAGGTTGATTAGCTCTACAACATATTGAAAGATAGTGGTGCCATCTATTATCACTGGACCAGAAATTACGACAAACTGCCTTCCCACAGAATTCCATGCCGAAAACACTGTGTGTCCCGAAGTTTTCCGGAAACTATTATTGGCTCTTTATACGAAACCTAATTAGCTCTATAACATGTCGAAAGATAACTGAGCTCTCATCCTACTCCTGGTCTAGAAATTGTGACAAAGTGTCCCCTCACATAGACTTCAATGCGCATAAGTGCCGAAAACACTAAGTTGCCGATATTTTTCGGAAACGATTATAGTTTCTTTAAATAAAACTAGATCAGCTCTATAACATATCAAATGATAATTGTGCCATCTCTTTCTTCTGGACCAGAAATTCCGACAAGTTGTGCCTTCCGTAGGCTTCCATGCGCATAAGTGCCGAAAACACTGTTGCCGAAGTTTTCCGGAAACTATTGTTGGCTCTTTGTATGCTTCTAAGATCTATTTTGAATTTAGTTCTGCGTGTAAATGTACAATAAACATAAATTTCGGAACTCGTATTAATATACATCTATCACTAGTTTTACTATTGCTATAGCGGTGACATTAATTTTCTATGTGAATCGGAAACATAACGAAAAAACCAATGTTATACTCGTGATTAGCACACTTAAATTATGCAGAAACAAGGCAACTCCATAGGTGGGCAAATTTTGTTGCATTGCACTTATTTTACTGATTGATTTATGTGCTACTCATGTCTGTTACTTCAGTGATTTTTTTAACAATATGTTTTTCAGTTTGTAATGGTACTGTAAATGTTTAATTTCTGTTCTTTCAGTGTCTTCGGAAGGTAGCTAAGTTCATTGTGGAACAGAATGAACGGGTATATGTACCACGAGGACTGCTCATCACAGATCCCTCGGAAAGAGGTCTACGGGTTGTATCCTTTTATGTGTAATAGTAATAAATGTATTTAGTGTGATGGAAGGAATACTGCTCGAAGACAGTGTTTTAAATAATATTCGTACACTGACCGTCGTGGTACACAGTTTTCAGACTGAATGCGACACAGTTGAGGTTTAGAATTATTAATTATTACGTGGTGAGTCGTATGATTTAGATCAGGGATTCTCAACCTGGGGCATGTGTGTAGGAGATCAAAAATATATAAATGTAACTACTATCTCTTCGGTAAAAACTAATAAATTTTAAATAAATTGTTTTCGTTTGCTCTCTGTTTTTATAATTATTAAAATTTTACTGTTTCGTTATTGATTAATTATTTATTAACAAATAAATAGTTGCAGTGCTTATTATCAAGGTCGTTGTGCTGCTGTAGGGGTTCTTCTCATTTGCAAACTAAATGAACTAATCGAACAAGTTCGTTTGAACGGACTTTTCAATGATCTGGTCCCTCAAATGAAGTGAACTTTTCATCTCTAGCTGCTTCCCAGAACTCTAAACGTTGTTGTAGTACAAATTTCGTGACACTCAGTTCCCACGTTGTCGCGTAGGGCCTAGTCACGTGGAGCGAAATCGGAAGAATAGGACAGGTGTGGGAGCACAGGAAACCCGCGACGTCAGTTTGTTGTGTGGCTTTGCATTGTTGTGCAACAGGAACATATTCCAGAGGGGCAAAGTAGTGGTCACTGTTGATCCCGGTGACAGTCATTCCACCGTGATTATGTCCATCATCAGCAGACTTTTTACGATGTGGGGCCTTATTATGGTTCCCTTGCTTTTTCTGTTCACTGGTTTCAGGAGTGTGGTAATGGAACCGTGTTTCATCCCCGGTCATTAATCCTGCGGACAGGCCTCTGGGTCTGCACCGTCAGTGTTACCAGCTTACAACACATCTGAACTCTATCTTTTTTCTGTTAATTCAAAACACATGCCACCCAGTGCGCACAAACCTTAGATCAACGAGTTAAACGAGTGTCAGCAATCATCTTGTGGGAAGTGATGTGTTTGTTTGCGCTTATCGATTGCAACGGTCTTTGAATCATGCGAAATTCGCGATGTCTTGGATGACCACTGTTTTTTTTTTTTTTTTTTTTTACAATTTTGTTGTTAGATGCGAACATCGTCACGCATTTAAACATAATTGCATGTGAAGGAGCACCAGCACTACACGCAGCCACTAGACACCTGTGAATATTAGCGATATTGCCCTTCCATAAGAAGTTCGTGCCCATGGTAGTCATTCTTTATCGCTTGTCAAACTAGTTACTGTGCTGTGGAGACTGACTAATTACTATTATCACGACGCTGCACAGTGATTCGGGTGCTTAATCTGGCAGGACAAAAATATAATTTTGTTTACTGCAATTAAAATATCGAAAAACTCTCCAATGTCCGTATAGTTTCGGATGAAGATTGGTGCAAATTGTTATTTTCGAAATTTCTGGTTCAGGGATGTACCTAGAGGAACCGGGTCCAGAAATTAAGATAACTTTGTAAAATTAGTACATTTTTGGCAAATTATTGCTTGCCACCGGGTCCGTAGAAATTAATAACGTTTACAGTGTACGTCAGTCATTGTATCAGCTCTAGAAAACGTAATAATGTGATATTCTCTAAGATTCTTATAGTTCGTATTCCGGGAACTCTTGCACTCAGCAGTCTCAAAAAGACGACAATATTTATTCACTGTGCAATGTCCCATCTTTCTCATGTTAGGTAGTCTTGTTTGGTAATGGTTTTCCAGTACAAAATTCACTTTTCTTATAGTTAATTCTTCTTTATTTTCCTTCTATTTGATTATTTCTGAATTAAGAATTTCTTCTTCTGGTTCTTCTTATCTCCCTTCTTTTATTTCCATATTCTCTTCCTTTACTTTCATATCATTCTTCATTATCTCTTCTCTTTTTTCCTGTTTTGTATCATCTGTATCGTTATTATCCTCTTCGTTCTACCATAGTTCATCATTAAAATTGGAAAATAAATTTATTTTGTTTTCGTTTTCATCATTTCAGAGTCCTCTGGTTTAATCAATTGTAAACTATCACTACTAGACTGTTCGTATTTTTTTAGTTCCGTTATGTTCGGTCTCGTTATAATCTCTGCATTTTGATTCATCTACAGGCATGTCATCTTGGTTTTCAGACATAGGTTTAGATTCAACTTTAGAGACTATAATTGAGGATTCATTCATTTCTTCCATTGCTAACTGAAGAATACTGTTCTTTTGGTAATTCTCTTCTAGAATATAAAATCCGAAGTTTTTTTTTTTTTTTTTAAAGTTGATAATTCCTGGTATAATTTCAATCTCTCATGGATAGACGTTTGTTTAGAAACTAATTCCATTTCCGTTTTTAAGATTTCATCTACTTGATTATTAGTATTAGAACTTTCACAATTCCATTTCTGGATATTTACGGATTGTACATAATCCTCACAAGGATATCGATTAGGTGCTCTCCTAATTCTTTCTGATCTTCTGACTATTATCGGTGGATGAACTGTTTTTAATTTATTTTCTTGAGTGTTGTTACTCCACCAATAACCTTGATTAGGTTGGTCTATATTGATGTTAGTATAATCCTTATTTAATTTGTGGTATCTCTTTATTTGGTGCCTGTGAACATTACGATACTTGTTATTGACCATTCTTTTACCTATTTGTTTAATTACTTGAGCTTGGATAAAATTATGAATATGATTTGGAGAGTTTGTAATCCATATCCATTCGCCTTGTTTAGGTAAATTTAAAGCATTACCCGAGTTTCATTTGTTGCATTAGAATTTTTAGTCATTTTATGGTAAAAACTATTGTAGATAGTCCTAGGTTTGTACGATAATGTTAATTCCGCTGGTGGTTTGTAATCGAATTTTGTAGTAGGCGAAAATCTTAAATTTCTTTGTACCGTATAAGTAATATTCTTCCAATCAAACGTTGTCTGGTCTCGTGTTATCCTTTAAAACATGAGTTTGACATCTTGTACGGTACGTTCAGCAATCCCATTACTTTGGGGATACTAGGCAGGCGAGTACTGTAGTTGAATATTATATTGTTCACACCAATGTTGTAGATGGTGACTATTGAAAGGAGGGCCGTTGTCCGTAACTATGATTTTAGGATATTTCAATCTACCAGTAATGTCCTTTAATTGATAAATAGGGTCTTCGACCGTGGTCTCGTTCATTATTTTTATTTCAACCCACCGAGAATAGCTGCCAATCCATACAGGGAATTTCTTTGCCGCAAAATAAAAAAAGTCAAAATGAATTCTTTCTAAGGGTTGTTTAGGTTTGGTCCGTTCATGTAACCATTTTGCAGAGGGAGTACGACTGGTTTCAATACAAGGTACACAGTTACCTATGAATGCCTCTAATTCTGGCTCTACCGAGGGCCACCAATAGTACGAGCGCATAATTGCTTTAATTCTTTCCAAGCCTGGGTGTTGCTGATGTAGACATCATGATAGCGTAACGAAATTTGTGCGGAATTATTAGACGTGTACCAAGTAACAGAAAGTCATTTTCTAATGTAATAAGTTCTTTACGTCTACAATAGCCTTTCTTTATTTTGAAACTCTTTAGGTAATGACTGGGGCTATTCTTCCTTAACCCAATTAAGAACGCGACTTAAAATGTGATCCTTCAAAATCTCCTCCTCAAACTGTTGAAGAGTCATGGATTCTTCTTTTAAATTCAAAGTGTATTCTTTAGATTGTTCTGAATGTCCGGTCTTGTATTGGAAGACGAGACAAACAATCTGCGACTTGTCCCAAATTGATAAATTCCTTTTTGGGTATTATATATCGGAATTTAAGGATTACCAAAAGTGATCTAATTATTCTGAATATTTCCGATTCCAATCTAAATTAATCAGTTATATTCATAGGTTTCCAAGTACGTATTCTAAAGTAAATCCCATAAATCTTAAACATTATCTAGTTCGAATAACTAACACACACAAAAAATAAAATAGCATTTCTCAATGGTCATGTATTTTATGTTTGATCTCTTCCAAATAACCCAATTATAAATCATAATAGCATACATCAACTTTACCTTCCATTGATGTATTTGCATCTATCTATTGAATAGCTTGTAGATTCAGTTTCCAACATATATACTTGATCAATAAATAAGAATTTCACAGCACGCATATCTGATGCAAGATCTTTCATATTATCCATAGTACTCAATGTCTGTAAAATCTAGTTTAAATCAAACATGTCGTCTTAACAAAGAAATTAATTTCTACAATCTGTTAAATATTTGGACCTAAATCTTTGAATAACCAAAATCTTATTTTGTTACAAAATTATTTCATTCTGACAATCTATCACTTTCTTCATTGAGTACTGTCTGTTTCTAGATAATATTCACCGAATCAGTATTTTTCGAAAAACTGTAGTACATTTTTTTGGTGGTGTTGGTGGGGATTTTAATCGGTATTTGTTCATGAACCAATTCACCAGAATCTTCCAAACCAATTTTAGTTGTTATAAAATCACGCACACGGACTAATCTTCTTGAAATGTTAGATTCGTTACGCCAAACGTCAAACAGCTCTTTCTTTGGAATTGCGCCATCGTCACTGAAAATTAGATTGTTTTTAAAAGCTTGGTTGAAAAAATATTATCATTATACAACCAAATAACTAACCTCAACGTTGAATATATTTCCGCAACAGGCTTCGGCGGGCTTTGCTATTGCAAGCCTATTATTTCAATTAATAAATGAAATAATTTAACGGAATTTGGCTCTAACAATACCAAAGAAGAAAAGGATAATACCTAAAAAAAAAAATGTATTCAATGTCAACGGAAATACATATATTTTGATTCATCAAAGACCTTTATTCGATCAATCATAAGCTATGTATACATAGGTCGTACCTTCTAATGTAATTGCAGACCGATGCTAACGACAAAAATATGGTCGCGCTAAACAAGCGACTTCAGCCTGCTCTCACACAGACCTTATTAAATCATTCCTAAAACTGGTTGTGGCTCATGTAGGTGCATAATCATTTAGGATCATATTAAGACAGTTTTTATACTGTTTTGAAATCACTAGACATCTCAGTTTTTATACTGTTTTGAAATCACTAGACACCTCAGTTTTTATACTGTTTTGAAATCCACTAGACACCTGTGAATATTAGCAATATTGACCTTCCACAAGAACTATTTGCCCATGGTAGTCATTCTTTATCACTTATCAGATTGGTTACTGTCTTGTGGAGACTGACTATTTACTGTTATCACGACGCTGTGGTGTTGTCTCACGGCTACATGACTTTGAAGGTGAACACTATGACAGCGACTCGAAGGTCGTAAGTTCGAATCTCGCTAGGGGCATGGATGATTGTGGATTTTATCTAGTCGTGACGGGCCAAAGTCAAAAGTTACTAGATTGGCCCATATAAAAATTAAGTTTTATCAAAAGTTACTAGAATGGCCTATACAAAGTAAAATTTACCGAAGTCTGTCATCAACACTATGATTACGCCAAGTGATAGTCCGATGCAACCATTTGGGTTTAAATTGAAGCCACAGGTCGAAATTATAAATCAAATCAGTTGTAATACGGTCCATGTACTCCTTCAGGAACTACTTTTCCAATTTCTTTTAAAGTTACACAGGTCTCAGTTTGCGGCTTCATAATGATCCCATGATTTCAGGTTTGTGCTTCTTTAGTTACTTGGAATGTTTGATAATTGCCCCAAGCATTCTGTTGGCGTAAATTTTCGTAATGCTTCGTTACTCCTTTCTATGTTCTTATTATCACGTAATGCATCTCGCCCTTTGATTTCGTTGTGTACTACGGTTAATTTCTTTTAATAGTTTTGTAATAAAGAAGTAAGTGAAATTGATACATTCTCGGTAACTTGTGGAGCTACCTTGAGATCGAAATAAGACTTTGACTTTTAATTGATAGATATAGTGAATTATTTTGTAAACTTATTTAATTTTTAGTTATATTTTCCTGATCTTTTAAACAGATAGAAATTTCTATATTAAATGAACCTGCTGCTACACGATCATGACTCTCTCTCTCTGTCTCAACCGAGGAATTCTTCATGTAATATTGGTCGTTTTGTGATGGTGATTCTAAGAAAAAGTCAGTTGGCTTAAGTGCGGGATATTTCTTAAGTATGTGTGTATCTGTCTTGTTTCTTACCCTGTCTCAGTCAATTCTTCCAGTGCGATGGAGCCTGCGAGTTAGTAGTGGATTACGTGGTTGGGTTAGAGCAGAAGACGAGAAGATCAGGAAGTGGTAGTAACAGAAACGGACGATGACAAATATAGCATAAAACCTTTAGACTGTGACTGATACAAATATTATAGAAAAAAGTATTCTATTTTTAACTAGAATGGTGGATTGTGAGCATTTATTGTAAGATTTATCAATATTACTTTCGTGTTCCTTTTCATATCATTTAAATAAGAGGAGTATTATATATATACTGTATTTTATTCTTAGTCCTACATAATTCTATAGTGCAATATCAGGAAGAAAGCTGTAACTGCCAAAGTGTTTATCCCATCAAAATATAAACTCGATAGAAGCAAAATTCACAGTTTAGCCAATGAAGAGTGCCAGCTGTTATTTTGTACAAACTCAGTCCTTTCAAGTCAGATAAGAGAATTACGGAAAGAAGTAAGTTTTACCTGTTTAGTTTATAATGCGTTTCACACAATTTAAGATGTACAAATTAAAGAAATAGAAACTCCAATTCTGTCTTATTTTACGTTCGTATGGGAAAAATATAATATTTGAAGGAGTTTAGTACGTATATGTATTTGTTTAAAATAATTAAGAAATGAAATCATTATAACTTGTTTGATTAGGTAAGAAAGCAAGCCACCTTCTTCCTTTCTATTTCGTGGCTTTGATTGCTTGTCATGTTTTGCGGTTGATTACGTTGAGAAATCAAATACAGAAAGAGGTATGTTCATACTCTGTGCCAAGCTTTTCTTTCTTTGATTATCCTGTAAAGAAATTAGATATGAGATTCACTACTACTGTACATAGACTGGCTTTATGTATACATAAAATATAATAAAATAAAATAATAGGTGAGCAAAGCAAATACGTTTTGTTTAAAAACTAAAAAACGTGTAACAGTTTCACCAACTAACCAACAACTTGGCTTCATCACAGACACTAAAATCTAGACAAACTAAAATGTCTGATAAAGCCAAGTTGTTAGTTAGTTATTGAAACTGTTACACGACTTTTAGTTTTTAAATAAACCGTATTTGCTTTGCTCAGCTATTATTTTATTTTATCTTAAGTATATAAAAGCAAAGGTTTGATATGGAAAATAAAATATGAGTACATATTGGCTTCTGATAGAAATTATTGCTCCAACAGATCTTTATTTATGTCAAATGTATATTTGTGTGCTAGTTTTGTATATTTTCTTACGAAAAGAAGTATCTGTTTCTGTAGATGTTTACTGTTGATATTATGATGATTATTGTGGTTATTTAGGTATACATGTTTTTTTAAATAAATGTGTCTGAAGTAACTTTATTTTGTGTTGGAAGTAATTATTGATTAAATAATATGTACTGACATACCAAAATGTCATTAATTATTTTTATGAATTTATTTGTCTTCAGTAAGATTTCAGTTAAATAAAAAAAGTACTTGCTATTGTAAATTCTCGTAACTAAAATCATAGTGAGGAATGGCGTATGGTAATATTTGATAACTTGTACTTGATGATACTGTATGCTGACCATAATTATATTTTAAGTCACTTTGTATAAACGAGTATATTTATTATTATTGTCCTTTCCATGCAAAATTCTGTTCTGTTTACTATTGCAGCTTTACACAACTTCATAAACCAAAAGCACTATGTTTTCTGTGAAGTAATATGACAAACTGCTTCCATAGTTGTGATTATGTGAGTGGTGGAATTAACAGGTACAGTAACAACAGTAGGATCATTCCACTTGCAAACACGAGACAAAAATTACTCTGATCCTTTTAGATTTAAACGAAATTTGGTGGATTAACTGGCACATGACATTTCAAGAAATAGTAGTGCAAAACTACTCCAGTGAGGTCTCATCCTGTTCCCCATTGTTATCCACACAACAATGGACTTGGAATGGATTGGATTACAGGCGTAGTTTTTCCTTCAGTTCATTGATATTGTGCCCTTTTTTGCCTACACTTTTTCTTTAACTATACCCCACAGTCAGAAAGGACACGATGTTAGGTCTGGCGAATAGAGAGGTCAATGCAAAGGTCCCTTTATCGTATCCATTACCTAGGGAATGTCTCGTCGATGACTATCCAGGACTACTGCACAACAGCGATGCTTACTCATTTATGCTCTGAGGTGTCCGGTATTCCGTTTGTAATCATGAACCACCAAGCTCGTCCACATAAATTTCTCATATTTTTCTCTGATTCTCATATTTTTTTTTTTAAAAAAAAAGAAAATATCCAAGTAACCTTGAGCAAGTCATCTGTTAACTTTTTCAGTATTTGTCTTTAAAGAAATCTGCTGATCTAAGTTTTCTCTATTTTTACGAAGACAAAGCCTGGCAATTCTCTTCGGAAGCCGAATACTGACTATGGTTATTTTTGTTTATTGTGCTCTTTCCGATTCTACTGTGCGTGTCTGAAATGTTAGCTTAACGAAAGGGCACCAATTCCCTTTGGGATTTAGTGTGCGTGCATGTGCGCCAACAATACTAATGACACTTGACAGCTGTTGGTCAATTTGAAGGTGCGTTCAGTGTAGTGTTACCAACTAGAAATTGTCAAATACAGGACAAAACTCCGAAGAAAAACGCAACTCTTTTGAGAAAATGACAGACACGTTGAATTTGCAGCAATGAACATTTTTATTGGCCGAATCATGTTTCTCATGTACTGGCTAGCCTTGTATTAACTGGCTTTCTTACATGGATTTTGTCAAGATTTTCAGTTTGTTGGAGTGTAAAGTCAAAGTTAGGGTGGGTAAGTATAGTTTCGCAGGGCTTCTATGGATTCTCTGGCAGAATTTCTGCTTTCTTATTAAACTGCACTAATATCAGAGTATTAACTAACTCTATGGCTTAAGACTAGCAAGTTCATCGCCGCATTAACAAACGTTCGCCATTTAATTCTATCCTGGGCAATATCAAGCCAGTTTTCATCACGAACACCTATTTCTCGAAGATCTCTTCTAATATTGTCCTCCCAACGTCTCGGTCTTCCCAACGTTCTCTTTAAATCCGGCTTTCCAACCAGGATGGAATATGTTCGTTTTTCCCCCATCCGAGCTACATGGCCTGCCTACCTTGGTCGTCACGATTTCATTACATTTACATCTTGTGAATCGTACAGTCCGTGGAGTTCATTATGCAGTCTCCTCCATATCTTCAGTCATATATATCGTCCCGTATATCTTTCTGAAAACCTTATTTTCAAACATTATTCTCCAAAATTTGTCTCAAGGCGAAAATCTGGTCCAACGTGGATCTGTTTCTTCTAAATCCACATTGGTGATCTCCAATTATTTCTCCTACGTATACACTTACGACTGTTAGCAGAATATTACTTAATACTTTGTACCAGGTTGGAAATAATGAGATTCCGCTGTAATTATTACAGTCCGATTTATTGCCTTTTTTATAAACCGGAACTATTATTGAGGTTTTCCATTCCTTAGAAAGCAACTCTTTTCTTTTCTACATATAGCTCTGCACATTATACAGAACGTAACTTAATTAATGTAACAAACATCTTAGCCATGTAATGCATGTTAGTCACATGACTGGCGTTTTTTTTTTTTGTTTTTTTTTCACGAAAATGCCTTGTACCCATACCACCTGCAAAGGGTACAGGGACTGACAGAAGTGGATTTCCAACCACGTGAAGCATTCTGCCAGTGGTTCATTGAACAGACCATCATGCTGTTTCTGGCATCAGTACTGTTCACTGACGAGGCCACGTTTGGAAGGGATGGTATCGTCAACATGCATAACACACACGTGGGCAGACGCACATCCCCATGGTACGGTTGTCACTCATCATCAACACCAATTTGGACTCAATGTGTTGCTCCGAAGGAAATGGTTTCGAACGTCCTTCGATAGGCGCGACATCTGTTGATAAATGTGAGATTTCCTAACTTCCGCTATTATATCCACATGTCAATTAGTACTGTAAACATGTAGGAAAATTGTCACATTTATTCACCATAGAAAGAATTACAGGATGCACAACAATAAATAAGTGTGATTCCAAAAGTACAGTAGGTTGGAATTTGCGTGCTATGTCTGTCAGAGCTTTTTGAACGAATGTGAAACCCAAATTCGGTGAGTGTATTTAGCTTTCACGATTTGTTCTATTTAACCTAAAATATCTAATGCTTCTGTAAAGTTGGAGAGGTGGCGTCTCCCTATCGGGGTTCTGTCGAAATAAACCTACTACCTGCAACATTCCTTCACATGTAAGAAGCAAAGCATCCCTGTGTGTTGAGTTTAATATAAAACTGATGTGTAACGCTAAAGAGGCTTTATATTTCGTGTGTATTATGTACAAAGGCACAAATGACCATTACCGAGAAAGAAAATCAAATAATGTTGTGTTATAAACTGTGTACAAGAGTACATCTCTACTTTGTATTTATCTCACGAAGCTTGAAATGTCACGTTAGCATTAATACCACAAAAATAAGAGCTTTCTTGGAGAAACTACTTTATGGCCCGCATCTTCCGCCAGATATTGAAGAATATGTACTCTCTATACCACATATCTAGCGACAACCAGCAATCCATAAAGTGTTACGAAAAGCTATGTCATTATCTCGTTAAATACGCACTCTGGTTGGTCAGCACACAATAAACATGGTAGAATGCTGAGGAATACTTATGGAGACACTCCGTGTCACTGTTCGATTTGTTATAAATTACGAAGGAGTGATCCTAAAGCTAGTGGTTGCTGGTAAGTTTCAACATACTACATGAATGGGTAGAAATACAAAAATTTTATCCCTGGTTGGGATGATATTCGGAATCAACAACCGGTGACAAAATACTCACGCACCAGGGAAGATCCCCGACATCCCCTCGGCAAATCGAACACTGCTTTTTGTTATGAATGAACATCCACAAGAAAACACGGGCAGTATCTCGAGAGAGCGAAGGGGGCTAGTTAAAGTCAGATTAGATATTTTTCAGTGGACGCCATGTACATGGCGTTTAAGAGACTGCGTGTGCTTGTCCCCAGTGTGCAAGATGCTAAATAGTCCCTGGTGTGTGTCTCGACTTTTCAATTTTATTTCGCCCTTCCATGACTTGAAACACTGTATACTTCCTGTACTTTACATCGTGCTATTGATTGTCCTAATCTTCAAACATGTTGTATAGTAACACACTCAGAGCTTGCGGGATGTAAATAACTGCATTCTAACTTTACGTTTTCTATACACCTACATATCGGGTGCTTATTATACGTAAGGACTTGAGAAAATATATGAGGGTGAACAACCTGAGTATTTCCTTCAACCCACTTTAAGACAATAATGCAAAAATCTGCAATGCAATGATGCAAATGCTATAATCAAGGTTCCTAGTCATTACCTGGGGAACGTGAGGTGATAACAGAATAGACAAGCTACAGTGAATGATAGAAATATGGATTCTGTCAGGTAACCCCCGAATTGTCAAGTACATACCCCCAAATTAATTTTTACTGGAAGTGTGTGGCATAATGTAGATTAAAACTCTGTGAAATCTGGAACAATTCAACCTACGTCTCTCCGATTTTTGCTTTACTTCCCTAAACCAAAAATTCTGTCTGAATCCCTGGATGCAGGCAAAAAGATATGTATACAATTTATTTGCTTTCATTAAAGTACTGTCCAATATTTACTATGTTAAATGTACTTCGGATGGTAAACATTTTTATCTGCGGTTGTTTTGGTGAAACAGGCGGTAAAATAGAAAAGGTCCATCCGAATCCACCATTTAGCACCCTTGATTATGCCGTTATACCGTTTGATGCGCCGTTGTTGCTATCCGAATTGAGCGGCGTAGGGCGTAATGAAGGGTGTGTATCGACGGCACATCTTGTGTACACTTGGATGTAACGTATCCACCGTTTGTGCGGCTAGAAGCCATATTTAAAGAAGGACAAAGTAATGCGTTGATTTGAAGATATTAAATATGTGTGTGTTTTAGTTTTTTCTTTAAACGTTAATCAACTTTTCTTAATAGTTCGATAAATTTCCGCTAATAAATGCAATCGTTTATGGAAATCAGTTGTTATGACTTACGGTGATTTGTGGCCCACGAGATACATAACTGATTTCAGATCAGTTTCATTAGAAATAATGGACAGATTTTACTTTGGGGCCCTAAATGTGTAAAATTTACAGGATAAATGTAATGTTTGCAAAGCGTGTGGAAGAGTTGAAACGCAAAATAAAACAGTTTCAAATTATGAAATGAGAGTGAAAGAGCGGAAAATACGTTAGAGTGTTAAAGGCAATGTGCATAGCATGTAATAAAAATATCTCACATTACATTTCTCTAACCTGTCTTTGATCTTTCGACACTGTAGTCCGTGATTTTGAAGCATAAATACGCGCAATACAAAGCATTCATGTAGTTCCGCATCTGTGGATAAACTAGAGTGCGTATTTAACAAAATAATAATGAGACATAATTTTTCATAATACTTTATAAATTTCTGGTTGTTATTAGGTTTTATAGAAGTGTCAGTTTAAATTATTTGGAAGAGAATGACATAGAGACCGTACATATGTCTTTAAAAGCTGGCGGAACCTGGGGTCCCAGAAGTAAAGTTTATCCTAAATAATAGGGATACATTTATCCCTTACGCAAGCAACTTAACCTTTGTTAATTACCCATGTCTAACTTCGTACACATGAATTAAAAGAGTGTAATGTTATGTATAGTGCGGACCAGGTAATGTAACCTATCACGGAGCTGCTCTATTGTGAACACTTCAGGGCCCTTGTATTCTTTTAACTTTTTCTTATTTGATGCAATCTAGCCTAACCTTGCTTTAACGTAGCGTGTTGAGTCTCAAACGAGAATATTACATGAAAAAGTTAAGAATCTTAGGGTCGTGCAGTGATTATAATCGAGTACAATCCCAAACAAATTACTTTTGTTATGTGAAGGTTGCATCACGTTCTTGGCGTTGTTGTATCTAATGAGAAACGGTATTATTGGATTTTGTACACGGTAGAAAAACCACGTCGATAAATTTAAGAATTAATATAAACCTCATGCCAACAATAGCATGTAGACACATAAAAATAAAGTACTTGGTTTAGGAGTAAATGGATGATCCGCTCGTGTAGAGCTTGTCAGCTTCTCTTCAGGTTATATTAAATTTGATAACGTTGAAAATAACAAAAAAACTGACCGAGTACTCTCGGAATATTAACCCCACTCATGCTTTATTCTCACGGGAACAAATCCGCTTTAGGGTAAGCACGCTTCAATCAAACTTTTCCTAACCTAGTGTAATCAAGATTAATGAAAACTAGATTAAATTAACCTGTTACCCTAATGTGAGAAATTTAAACAACAAGAAAAGAAACTAAGTCAAAAAGTTCCGGAGTTACGATAAATGGTCCACCATTGTATCAATAAAGTTTACATGTACAAAGTCGCAGATGGGATTTAAAAAAACTTTATTTACTGTTTCGAAAGTAAATTTACCTAACCTGAGTAGAAGATTGTGTCGGACCAGCCGGCTACCATAGTTCTTACAGAAAAAAAAAGTCGAGACAAGCTTAGTACAATTTGTAATTGTAGTCTCACGAGGTATTTTAGCGCTATGCTTAGGGATTATCTACACAGCAGCAAGGAAACCCCTAGAGATGTGACCATGACTTGCTACCTGATTAATTTAAATTTTTAGTCTCCAGATATCTGAGTGATAGGTGAGGGAGTCGACCACAGGTGACCTAGTTTCAAAGTATAATCCCCGTATTTACCTGGTACAACAACAAAACACGGAAAAACTTCAGGCAGGCCATAGATATCGACCCCGGACCTACCGAATGCAGATATCTGTTTGAATTGCTGTCCTAGAATATCTATTTTCGCGTCACTTGTGTTTTTATGTGCAGGTTTGCATAACGAATTTTCTTTTCTTTTTTTTTTTTTTTTTATTATTTTACTACATTAAGATTTTCAAACCGCAACAACAGAAGTGCCTTGATTTGATATGTCACATAGGGTTCTGCCCTTTCTCATACCCCGATAGAGGGGTCACCCCCTCCAAAATTTTGAGTATAACTTTAAAATTTTTACTGTTAAAATTGATCCTGAAAAATTCTACTTACAATTCCACCCCCACCCCCTATTTGACTTTATAGAAATCCAGTAAGATGCTGCATATTTTCAGATATCATTCTTCGAGGAAATTTATTATTTTCTCACGATATGCATTTAGTAAACTGTTGCAATATAGTTATAATATTTGTTGATAACTTTCTGTTTAACATTTTACTTTCTTCGGCCTGAGCCAAAGTTGCCAAAAAGCCTTAAATAAAAATTCAATTAAATTCAATTCCCATTTCTTCGGAATAAGACCTTCAACATTCATACATGTACCTTGCGTCCATTAGGCTTTCAACTGTTATTACAGTAGTGCCATCTACCGTTCGAAATCGGACAACGGGGCTAAACAGGGTACAACGGGACGATGCAAATAGTGCACTCGACGGTGCACCGTTGGATTCGGTTACACCTTTTCTTACCGCCTGTTTTGGTGAAACAGAAACAATTCAACCTTCTGCCGCGTTTCGCTGGGTTTTCTGGGTAAAATAAATGGCCGAACTTCCGAAAAGGCATCTTCAATGGAACCTTCATGAAAGGGGCTATAAAAGGACCTTCGCGACTATTTCTTTAGGTCGAATGACCTTCAATATGTCAGCGACGAAGGAAAATGTGATAGATTCGGATGGCCCAATACTCTTCTACCAAATACAATCAAATGCGATATAATCGACAGTAACACCAGCCGTGCAGTCTAGCAGTTATTGAACAGCGGCAAATTACCACACGTGATCACTGAGTTCACCGTAAAGAACAAAAACAATGTAAACTCAGCTGTAGTAACATTTTTTTTAAGAACTGCAGGACCTTTTCAAGAAAAGACTAAATGCCGGCCTTACATTACTAGAAAGGCTAAAATCCCGAACATGTCCAGTAAAAGCCGGACGGTTGGTTACTCTAATTCAGTGCCAAATCTGTTTTCCTAAAAGCCCTTATCGATGCTTGAAACTGCTATTTCGAGCAAACTTTGTAAAAGAGTAGGGTATATCAGGAAACCACCAGAAAGCATGATTAAAAGTGCTTGCGTCCTTGAAGATGGGCGCAGTGGCCTAAAGTGTGATTCAAAGAAATAAATATTTAGAGTGTGATCCAAGTTGGAAAACACAGGTTTATTTGTAAAATGTTTGAAATAATGGAAAACAAATACACATGAATGGATGCCGGTTCAATGCGCTATGTGTTAAAGGGTACGTTTGTCACACCGCCATCTTGCAGTCGGCATCCTTGAATCTTGCTCAATTTGTTAAATAGGAAGGGCTCGGTCAAATACTAGGTAACATATCAATTTGGGTTACTCTTTTACCAAAAATACATTGAAGTAGTTTCAGACATGTCAACCTAGAGAAAGTAGAGTAAATTTGCCGTTTCTACGCGGGCGCCCCGCAATGTAATTTAACAGCTGGGGCATGAGCTTGGTTCCTTCGTCAGCCCCAATCTTCTGGTCCCTCCCCCACCCCGAATCGATCCAACTGGGTCCATCTCTTCCGTGTTCCTGCGTCAATCAGGAAGGCGCCGGTGGTTGCCTAGCGCGCCCGGTGCCACCTACCCGTCGGGGTCTCCCTCGAAAATGTGGTCCCGAGTGGAAGCAGCATTAATGCAAGACAGAATTAGTGTGTGTGTGTGTCATACAATCCAATCTCAGCGAATAGTTACATTCCTTTGCCTGACTGGATTATAACCAAACGCGCGGTTCCGAACATTGAAAACCTTGATGAGATGTGCTTTTTGTACAGCGTCCTGGTATTTTTTTATCCTGTTGATGGGCAACACCCAAACCAAGTTTCCCACCATCAACCGTATGTTGAAGAGTAATTACCCATCTTTGAGGAAAATAACATCCCTTCCTTGTGACCTTACGCCATGTACCCAAGTTCGAAAAAGCTTACAATGAAAGAAACCCGTTTTGATCAACGTCTACGGGGCAGCAAACAATAAAATATACATCCTACATATCAGTGACAATCATGTAAGTGAAACATCAGACATTTTTAATTTAGAGGAAATACCACTACCGATGATAGCGACGAAGAAACGACCCTACTACCTGCGATACTACTACCGATGATACCGCTACTACTACCAATCATATCGATTCCCACTACTGCCTGATTAGAATCTTTGCAAGACTAGTCAGCGCTCAAACCTCAAATCATCAACATAGAGTATTTCATTGTAAAATGTGTTTGTACCATTTCCCCACTGAACTTAAACTAACAGAACACCAAAGCCTGTCCCGCGAGCACGAACCTACACGTGTGATTATGCCCGCTCCAGGTTCTGTACTAACTCCTTACTTAAAAGTCAGTGTAACTATAGTCGCGGACTCTGAATGTTTTTGGAACCTGTCAGTGAAATGCAAGGCCAACACAATCAAGGTGCAACATCAGAAAGTATCATCCTTTTGTTACTTTGTATGTTGGAGTTACGGCACACCCACGGAATCCGTCCTGTACAGGGGTGAAACCCTCGCAGAAGTTTTTTTTACAAAAACTGAAAGAAGAGTTGGAAGTTATTGACAACCGGTTACAGCAGAATAGGCACATGAATTCGTTAACCCCGAACAAAGTCAACAACATAAACAGTCTTTGCGCTGTCCGATCTGTGATCGCCCTTAGTCTCGCAAAAATCCGAAAGTAAGACACTATAGCGATTATCATTTGACAGCTAATTACGTTAGTCCTCTGTGTAATTACTGTAATTTGAAGGTCAGAAAGTAAACCTTTATCCCCATATTTTTCCATAATCTCGGGAAATATGACGCCCACGTAACTGTCAAATAATTAGGAGAAATGTCGGGGCGTATGCCTAAAATGATCCCTCAAACCGAACAAAATTATATCTAATTTTCGAAATGGTTTACGTTTGGTGGGAGAAGTGCTGAGTTGAGGTTTTTGGATTTGCTTAGATTTTTGTCTGCGAGTTTGGAAAAAATAGTTTCGACGCTGAGCCAGGATAAGTTGAGGCACACACACTCCATTACTTTTCCCATGACCCACAAAAATTGGAAATAAGTTTTAGGAAGGGGTCTACGCATACAAATACATGACCGACGTCTCAAAATTTAATGACACGCAACTTCCACCAAAAGAACAATTAGGAATTAACAAACACACTTTGCATTGATGCGAGATACAAGTTCGCACAACAAGTTGGCGAATTTTGGGGTGCTCAAATTTGGGGAACTTTCATGACAATTATTTAACAACCGAAGTCTTGAACGCGGAAGTACTTGAAAATTTAAAAAAACACTTGCATTCAAGATTACGAAATAGACACAATCTATCATTATACGTCCCCTGGTTTGAGCTGGGCGGCCATGCTGTATGGAACTAAAGTTAGTTGTGCTAGCGTTGTTCTCTGATCTTAACATGCACTTGTTTGTAGAAAAATCAATCCGCAGTGGTGTTTCGCAATGTAACCTACGGTATTTACAGGCCAGTAACAAGTTTCTCGGTTCTGATTTCAACCCTGGAAAGGAAATTTCTTTCTTCATGTATCCTGACGCCAATAATCTTTATGGCTTGGCGATGTCAGACCCGCTACCTGAAAATGGTTTCCGATGGGAGCAAAAGCCCTAAAATTGGAACGACCCAACCAAAATACTAAAACACCTCGATGATCACCCCGATGACGAGTTTTTCGTAGAAGCAGACCTTGACTTCTCAGAGTATTTGCATGAAGACCAGGCCGACTTCCCTTTAGGACCCGTTAATGAGGTACCCTCCGGCGAGAAACGTACCAAATTATTGTTGACGCTAGATCGTAAAAGGGGGTATGTGGTTTACTCTCGGCTGTTGAAGTTTTACCTTGAAAAGGGCTTACTGCTTAAAAATATCCACCGAATGATCTGGTTCCGTCTGTCAGCGTGGCTTGAGCCTTACATTCAGTCAAACACTAACCGTAGAACTGCGGCTATTACCGAATTTGAGAAGGATTTTTATAAACTCAATAATAGCGTACTCGGAAAGACGATGGAAAATGTTAGGAAGCGTGTCAACGTCCTACTTGTTTCTGATCCAAGGAAAGTCAAGAAACTTGTTGCCATGCCTTACTTCAAATCCCGGAGAATTTATTCGGACTCTTTCACTCGTTCATTTGCTCCGCAAGTCTGTAAAATTAGATAAACCGATTTTTGTGGGTGCCGCCATCTTGGAGATCGCAAACTGAAAATGTACCTATTTAATTACAATATTAAAAAATCGCAATGTTAAACTCGCTAACACCGACACTAACTCTTTAGGGCTAGTTTTTCATTGTCTGATTAAAGTACAGGTTAGCTAATAACTAACAGTTAAACTCTAACTGGTGGTTTACCCGTACTTCTACTTCCAGTTAACGCGCTAACTGGATGTTTTTAAAAAGTTTGACAATTGCCACCTGTGAAAGATGTTGCATATGATTTCAGATTCATTCTCTTCCGATGAAGAGGATGATAGAATTGTATTAGAACACATAAAGAAAACATCACAGTTCTTCTACCCAACTTTTTAACATCTTTTTTTATTTTTTTTAAATTCAGATTCAGTTAGGTGCGGTACGAAAAATTTTGTTTTGTAGTTTGGCAATTGCCACCTGTGAAAGATGTTGCATATGATTTCAGATTCATTCTCTTCCGATGAAGAGGATGATAGAATTGTATTGGAACACATAAAGAAAACATCACAGTTCTTCTACCCAACTTTTTAACATCTTTTTTTATTTTTTTTAAATTCAGATTCAGTTAGGTGCGGTACGAAAAATTTTGTTTTGTGCCGGCTGGGGCATGAAGTCAGTTTGTGTTTGCACTCCCTCAAAATGTAAAAGTTACAAGAATGATGGAAGTTAGTGGTGTTGAAACGCGATGTTTACTTTTGGAGCTCCAAAAATGTAAAATTTACAGAAGAAATGTAATATTTTTAATTTGTGTGTAAGCATTGAAACGGAAAATATAACGAAGGTTGTAGTGATGCAAATGTGAAAAAGCAAAAAAAAGTGTCTGGAACTTTAGTTGCTTTCGAGTTGAGAGTGCACATTGAGTGAATGTTAAAAGGCAGGTGCAGTGCATCGCGTATAATGAAAACATGTTGTAAGGTAACTTTAACTGCCTTTGCTACTCGACATGTGTCCGTGATTTTTCTATCAAAATACGTGTCATTCATAACATGAAGTATGAATATTAAGTAGGTCGTTAGTATTCTTGCGCATGTCGCCATATTTGTATGTGTTGATCAACACGAGTGCTTATTTAACAAAATAATAATAACACATGATATTTAGAAACGCTTTTTGGATTTCTAGTTGTAGTTAGAAGTTGTGTGAATTATTTACAACGGAATGAGTGGTGCTGAAAGTATACATGTATCAGTAGTTGACGGAAGCTGTGATCCCGAAAGTAAAGTATATCCATATGATTGTGAGACAAACTCATAATATTCTCCAAACGATAATGATAATAGAAAAACGATCATCTTTACTTGATGACTGGCAGCTTCCTCAAGTTATTGACCCATGTGTACAAACTATAGCATTCATTCCCTTGCAAATAATTATTACTGACGCTCCTAGTGCCAGAAATAGGAAAAGTGTAACGAAAAGATGTGTCATTATTATTTCGTTAAACACTCAATCCAGTTGGTCAACACACAAACATGGCGGCGTGTGAATACTAATAGCGACACTTCGATTTATGAATGACACTACTTTTCTACGAAAAATCATGTACGTGTCGAGTGAGTGAATACGATTATTTAAGGTCAGGTTACAAAATTGTGTTCATTATACGCGATGCGCATGACGTTTGTGATATACTCCATGTGCTGATTCCCAACACGCACCCACATAAACAGTCCCAACTAATTTTTGCTCTCATTTCATACTTCCATTACTCGAAGCTTCGTTAAATTTTGCAATTCAACACTTCCACTCAGTTGGAAATGTTACATTTGTACTGCATATTTTACATCTTTTTGTGGGTCATTAAGTAAAGTTTACCCAGCAAATAATAAAGCTAATGGAAACAAGATGATTAAATATCCCTTTACCCCACTTCGTGAATTATTTACAAGGGAATGAGTAGTGTAGAACGTATACATTGATCAGTAGCTGGCGGACGCAGCGGTTCCAAAAGTGTAGTTTATCCATATGATTATGAAGCAAACAATATTCATAAAATGAAAAACAATAATAAAATTATTAAACATTACGCTACTTTCCACCTTACCATGTCCCTTTTTCCTTACGAGAGTACTAGTTGCGGGTAACAAAAAAAGTTTAAACATTCGTATTCAATTTCATGAAGTACATGAACTTCGCTGACTACCTGTTGTATGTTTTTTATAATTACTGTGAAGTATATAAATACAGAGATTCTGTTAGACCACGCAATGTGTAACCCCCGAAAATTCTTGAGTACAACCTTATTTTTTTTACAATTAAAAATAAATAGGAACAAAACTGCAAAACTCTGTTTACAAGCTCTAATTTTGGCTATACCCTACCAAACTGAAAATCTTAATTACTTTGTTAGTTGCAACCGAGCGAAATAAAATGCATCCAAAAACCGAAGAAATTTGTTCTCTGCCTATGAACTCTTTCATGAAAAAATCATTAATTTCAATTACTGTATCTCTTGCTTGTCATTACTTGAAATCGCGCTCATGTTCTTCGAACTACCTGTTAATTTCCGCTTTACTTTACTTTATGGGCCGCAAAAAACGTAAAATTTACACGAGAAATGTAACATTCCTAACGTTCCTAGAGGTGTTCAAATCCTAAATGTAAGTTTTGAAATGAAGGTGTAAAATGAGAGAGAAATAGGGAAAGGTGCTAGAGATTATTTAGTTTCTTCCGCTTTGGGGGTTAATACATGCATTTTTTAGAAACCCATGTACATCGTGTATAATAAAATGCATCGAACTGGACTTTGACTGACCCGAGATACTGTCCGTGTTTTTGTGGCAAGATACGTGTAATTCATAAGACGAAGTTTCGCCATAACACCTCACGGGGCTATCCTTATTATATGTTGTTGAACTTCATATTAATGAAATGATAGTGGCATATAGCTTTTCGTAGCACTATTTGGAAGCTGGGTTGCCGGTAGGTGTTTATAGAAGTGTGTGTGGTAATTGTTTGCAAGGAAATAAAGCATATAGAGCCTTACATATAGCACGGAAGCTGCGGCCATAACTTGGAGTTTATCTATTTTCCCAGAGTGTACAAGGATATGCGGGCCAGCGATCTAAAACCGTCTCACCTACGTAAAAAATAAACTAAACTTAATTTTGTATGGGCGATTTTTAGTAACTGAATTCGGTCCGTCACGATTATGAATGCGATGCTAATTAAAATTCAGATCCACGCACCAGCCGGGATTCGAATCCGGGACCTTCGAGTCGCTTATGTAGCCTCCCAACCCATACGGCTACCAGGTCGGCGTCACATATACGTATTTTTTAGATAGTAACTCAACTCTTTACATATGTGTGTTTACTACCTTATTTCTTTATTCCACAAATCTCTTAATGCAATCAAACATTCATATTTCTTACTTCAGAAACCAGCGAATTTGATGCGTATTTTGTTTAAAACTTACTGCGCTATCCTCTATTCTACTGTTTTCATAATTCCTGAACAACTCCCTAGATGGCGAAATAGTATAAATCCATTGCCAACCGTCGGACTGTTCCCACTAACCAAAAGTTAAGTAACCACCAGTTAAAAAGCAATTGAAAAACGGATATTAAAATTAGAATTCAGGTTAACTTTAACTAGCAGTTAGTTAACTGGAAAGATAACTGGACAATGAAAAACTAGCCCTTAGTGTATCACATTGTATAAATTTCTATGCAGACATGAAAGAAATGATTTTTTGTTTTGATACATCAGGCTACCCGCAAAGAAATCAATATGGCATAAATCTGATAATATGAAGGTTTTGGGTAAGATGAAGTATGAATTAAGCGGAATTCCGCTTCAGGTTTTGAGTTGTTGAGTTAAGGTCCAAGATGTACGCCATGAAAACAGCAGAAGGTAAGGAAGAGAAAAAGGCTAAGGAAATAAAAAGAATGTATTTGAGAGAAGTCACATTTAATGATTTTAAGAATAGTTTATTTTCGGGGCAATCAACGTGAAAGGTACAAGCAGAAATACAATCTAATGAACATGAACCTTACACAGTAAACCTAGAAAAATTAGCATTAGACCCCAACGACGACAAACGCAAGATCATTGTAAAACATACACTGCCATCGGGCAACAGAAATTATTGACAATGAGGCAAAAATAATTTGTGAAAGGTGTCGCCAATCCTCAACATCTAGTTAGCCAGATTAATTTCTTCCCTGTAAGAGCCGCATCTCTTCCGGGGTTAAAATGCTAATCATGTCTTTAGTGACACTTTGTCGTTAATAGTAAGATTTGTATTATAGCCAGTAAGTTTTATGTGATTTTTGTCCTGTCGCTGTCAGTCTGGATATCAAGATAGCACACTGCGTGTTCTCAAAACTTCTGTCACTCTCATTCCTAACATCGTACACGAATGAAACTTTCGCTATCAGGAATACGTAGCAAATCGTTTCGGTGGGTAGAACGTCTGCGAAGTCAAGTATGATTTTAATCCTTGTGCGTTTATTGATTGTAACTTGTTTCCGTTTACTAACATTCAGAAAGTACATAGGACGGGCTTGAAAGAATTCTTCAGGTGAATAAAACATTTCTGTGTTGCCTTCCGTGACTCGTTTAAAGGCAACGTAACTTTCGTATAGTTTGCGATAATCATGATTCGAAAGGTCCAGTTTTAAATTTTCTCTGGGAAAGAATTAGTTTCTCGCGTTCTTCAAATAAATATTTTTAATTCCGCAGCTGCCAAATTGACTTGAATCCTTTTTCTGATCGGAAGAACCACGCCCAGTTTGGAATAAAACAATAACAAAATCGGGCATATCAAATTGAATAGAATTGAACTATGTAGTTACTTCGAATTCGAAGTGAGAACCAATGGCATGCTTTTCGATGAACTGGTATGTTAGAAAAATCTGTCGGTATCTGTGGAGACTTCAGAATTTCTGCCTTCAACTTTAAACTATAGTTTTCTCATAATCAACAATTGGAACTCTTTGTTCTATTGATTTGAGCACCAACTTGGCTGGGTGAGGTAGGGTTCGATTTTCAGCGATAGAAGAGTGAGTCGGTATTAGAGCTTCTCTTAAAGGCTTCCTCTCCACATAACTTCTTTGTAGTCACTAAAGATTCCGAACAGCAAGCGCAGTGGGAAGAGAACTGTATAGGGTCTGTTAGAGTTATAGAACTGTATAACACGTGAAAGTTTAGCGTCTGTTATCAGGCCGCCTGCCTTGCTGTACTCTATTTCTGGTTTGGAAAACTTAATAGTGGCGATAACCGTGGAGCAAATGCCCAGTTACTCGATTCTATCAATGACTGTTCCATGCTTCCTGTCTTCAACTTGGGAAAGCAGATGGGGTACAAAGTTATCTACCAGTATAATATTTGAATATATAGTAAACGTGCAGCCTACTTCTCTACCGATTACTTCGAACTTAATGTACAAGTCAGCGCGATGTGGATGGATGGAACTGTCACTAACCTGCAAGTCAAATTCGATATTTTTATTTGGTTCATTAAGATTGTTGAAGGTTCGTCTATTTGAAGGAAAGGATTGAAGCTCGTAGGCCTCAATAAAATCCATTCTATTATGGTCTTTAGGAAAGCTTTGACTCAGTGGATGCATATTTACATTTCACCTTTGGCACAGTGAATGGAAGGTTTAAATAAAATCCCAATGACTACTGTATTTATTCCGTTTTCAATTCTAAAATTACACTGATTATGGTGTCTCCGAAGCTAATCAGTTCATGATTTGCATTGGTGACTGATATTTCAATACAGTTTATGTGTGGTTGTTGGATGGGAAAAATAGTGGATGAAGTGGCTCATAGAGGATTGGTTCTAAAAATTCAGTTAAGGGTTTAAAGATAGCAATAATATTTGTTTCCTTATGCGCATTTGTGCTTCGAGAATCGTTTCATTTTTAAACCCAAGAAGATTTCTAGTGGTTCCCAGGTCCGACTTCCATTCGATGTGTTACATGATTCTCGTGTAATAAAATGTCAGGTGGAAATGTTTGTAAGGTGGAGGCATTATATTGACCTGATTTTACTGACATTTTTCGACCTCTGTAAGAAAACGTATTATTGTTAGTTTTATTAATATTTGGTATTAAATACATACTGTAGAAGCCAATCACACCAATTGTCAAATTGTAGTCATAGGGATTTCATTGTGTAATTTTAATTGAAGAACCGACCCTGTACCGCTTAGGTTCGACACTGTGAACATTATTTTGTGTGTACTTTATAGTTGAGACACTCAAGCGCCTGACGAACAGGTAAGCCGTCGGTTAAGAATTTCAAGAACTTTATATAGAATGTCCACAATTTACGTCACTGAACTGCTGAATTCTATCACTATTATATTCAATAATTAAAGGTAGCTTAGAGCTTGTATTCAAGTAGCCCACTAATTATTTTGGAGAATCCCACCGAAGAAATCAAATACAAAAGCTCTGTTTTTCTCTTTCCAAAAACAAATCCAATGTGTTCCAATATTCTGGGATTTATCTAAATTAGCGACTGCAAATTCATTACTTTCAGGAGGCTTGGATGAAAGTAAGTTGTCGGACATATACACACACCGAGGACATTTAATATTCAGGAGTTTGGCTAAACGTTCGAAATCAAAGTTGGTGGTTGGCGTTGTTTCTTCTGGGGTTTCCTGATTCTGATCTTTTTTTTAAATCCTTTCCCAGACTTACTTTCCATCATTAGATTATGTCGCACCTGTTCCGCCAGTTCGGCTTTATTTTTCTTGGCATCTATAACTATTTTTGGCTATAGCGGCCGACCCTCCTGCGAGGCTACCAATTCCTCCTAAGGCAGCCAGAATAACCGGGATAGTAAAGATGAAACCTCCGACTTTTCGATTTTTCAGTTTCTTCTTTTGCGGCACACTCAAACTGAGAGTGAAATATCTTCCATTTTTTAAATATACCTGTTTCTGACTAATTTGTTTTTTAAAGATATCATTCACTTTGGAAAGACCTCGTAGTTCTGAATGGGGAATTTGAAATGAAACACCCTGAATTTTCTTTATTCTCTATTATATCGATATTACAAGCCCCAGTCGAGTTTTCTTTTTGTATTCATAGCCCATGCACGCAGGTCGCTCTGGTAAGCCCGTATCCTTACTGACGACTCGTCCGAAAGCTTTCAACTCTAGTTCTTTGTCTGCTGCATGCCTGGTTTCCAAATCTGAAATTTTTGTAGGCAATGTCATGTTCGCGACAACCTTGGTATAATCAATTTATTCTCGGTCAGCTCGCGCTACTCGTTCGTCAAGTTTAGTGCCTGGGCCACAGAATTGATAGCCTCCTGGTAGGTGGAGCTCGAATGGAAGATTATTGGTAATATTATTGATTAAACCTTTACCCTTATGCCAGAATTTAGCAGGAAGGAGTTGGATAATCTTGACCAAATAACCCAGTACTTTTGGATTAGAAACCAGGAACTCTGTTAAATGAGAAGAAACCATTTCCAATATTCCAGCCTACTCAGTTTGGAGATTATCGCTCTTCCCCGGCAATAACGAGTAATAAGTCGACCAGCTTTCTCACGTCGTTCATCCAAACAATTTCTTTAGGAAGACATGTATATCTCTTAATTCCGGAGCCCTCGAAGCCTCTACCTCCCACTGCCCTCATTTCGGACCATATTGGTTTAATAAGGGTTTTATATTTTTCAACGGAGTTGGATTTTACTCTATTCTGGGTTGGCTCATTATTCTTGTTGAGGATTCTTGGGTACGTCGCATAATCCTCAGTTGTATACAGCAATGGCTGTTTTTGTTAGTAGTTTCCAGAAACCTTCTGTTCCCCTTAGGCTTCTCATACACACCTCCAACTCCAACCTTCTTTCGTTATAGAGGATAATATCGTGTTTCACAAAATGAAACTTCAAGCTACCGATTTTCCAAACTTGAATTCCGAAGACATTCAAGGAGTAAAGACCAAAGAACTCATCTTTTTCTGATTTTTAGTACTCAAATACCGCCTGGCCAAATGTCCCAGTTGAATTTTTAAAATCATTTTCTTCAGTATATTCTTTTTCTACAGAAGGGTGTTGTTGTGGCGCAGAAAGAGCTCTGCTGCGATTTGAGGACGAAAAATTTTTCTTTCTTAAATGAGGTTTCAGAGGGAGTAGGTGGGTAATTTAGAATGTTCTGAGACGCTACAATAATGAGTTCGGTGATTGTATTACGGTTATCATCCGTTACGCCTTTAATCTCCTGGCCTAAACTAGAAAGTGGATCCAGAAGGAGATGATCGGATTTTTTCTGTTCCTCATAGTAATTTCGGTGGCTCTCCTTCCACACTTTGAATCTTTTAGCGATGTAATCTTCTAGTTTAATATTCTCGGCATCCTTCACAAGACAACGTTTAATAAACTGACTGTTTAATACACTAAAATGAAATGGTTAATTTTATTTATGTACTTTCTTTCACTTGGTGTACGAGTCATACCAATTGATAAGAAGCCGTAGGGTTCACTCCAACATGCAGAACAGATTTCTTTGAACCTATTAAAGGAGATATCTCGAATACAAAACTCATTGTAGCTATGTTTGAGGTTCGTGTTGTCTTCCCGAAACAAACACAGAAAATTCGTATTATCTCTAGTAAGTCCTTTCGGGACTTTAATGAAGGTCTGGGCTAGATAGAAACAGTCTAATTGTTTGTAACGTCCTCGTTTAAAATAATTCTGAACTTCGTTCTGGTTTTCTAAAATGTAGTAGTCGAAGATAACTACTGACGCGGGGATACACTTTCCCAGTGGAATGACAGATGACAAAAATGTGCCTATTTCCTTTCCTAAAGTTTTCCTGCTTGAATATATGATGCTTGCATCTGTTTGTATTTTGACTGTTCCAAAATTTTAGAAAACATATACAGGTGCCGCCCTTCCAAATCTAGCCATTCGGGGGCCAAAATCAAAATTGTCGAATTATGGTGTAGGCTTCCCCGACCTTGAGCCACCGGTGCTCAGACATCGAATATTACTCGGAAGTAATTCTCCGTTACGCTTCTGATGTGTCTGATGAATCAGTAAAAAGGCGTTGTTTTACATTCCACATTCGTGTCAACTATTATAGATTTCAGTTCAACCCACGAATTATGATTTGATGGAAGACCAAGCCACTTAACATACGCCTTATTGTTTTTCTTGCGTAGACTTTTCAGTCAAGTAAGTGTCAGTCAACTTAGTTTTCATTAGTTCCTGTTCATAGAACCGAGCTTCGATAATCTCGTTACGTGAGTCCTTTAAGTGATATGTGGGAGGGTTCGTGTGAAAAGCCTTGGCAATCTGAAATATGTCAGTACCCCAGTTGCGTGTAAATCATGTACCAAATGTTTTTCGTTTAAACTTACTGACGCGAACATAGTCGTCAAATTTGAATTTATTCTTGCTTGTTGAAGGAACGGAAAATTTCTTACAGTAGATTCTCGATATCAGTTCGGACTTATTCTCTTAATCGCCTCTATCGGTTTCATCTTAATTGTGCTGTTTCTCGAAGTTGTATTTTTTATTATACCAGGCAGAATGCCAACTCATCTGTAATTCCCTTGGAGTGTAAACTGCTTTCACATTACGTTCTTCGATGTCCGATTCCAGCGTTCTCTAAATACTCGCCTTGACGACACTGAAAGTCGAGTAATGTTTAATGCCGTGCTTCTTCATGAGTTTGGAAATCAGAATTATAGAATTCTCGACCTCGATCCGTCTGTAAGAACTCCGGTTGGGCTTCTTTTAAAATACTGGCCAAGGCTTGAGAGATTTCTTTCGCAGTTTTATTTCTCATCGAGATAGCGTATGCAAACTTACTAAAACTATAGGTGATGGTCAATAAATATTTGAAACCACGAGTGAGTTTTGCGAGTCCCTTTAAGGAACTACTGTCCATTTCGAACGACTCTGTTTGCCACAAATCGTGAATGCCTTTAGTGACAACTGGAATCCGAGGATAGTTTCGTCTTGCAGGCTTGTGGAGTTAAGCCAGAATTTTTCACGAGTTGATGATGCCATTATGCTTACATACTTTTCAATTGTAAAGAAAAGAACATGATGTAGTTTTTTTATGATCATACATCCAATAGAGAAAGTGTACCTAAAAGGAACTCGACCTCTGACTACGCGATTGCCGCGACAAACGGCATCCATGAGACACCAAGGCTTATGGTTGCTTCTCATACTACTTTCACAAGCAATGCCAACTGTCGGAAGTGGTGGTAGTATTAGCACACGTGCCACAAGCGGCTTTCCACCATTCTTGTTTTTGATTCAAATTAATGCTATTTCAGTGGCATCATCTAGAGCATAGAGATTACAATAGGATATTCTGCAGGTGAAGGATGGGAGATTACTATTCGATCATTCGGCTCGATTAGAAACTCTCGTTCGTCGATATCGAGCTCATCCTCCAAACCTACCACACCTTCCGACCCCTCATGGCGCCCTAATGATATTCCTCTGTATTTTGCTTTGTCTTTGGCATAGATATCCATGGTTGGGAAGATATCATGTTTCTTCCGAAGAAACATCAATCCAGTTACAAAAAGTTTACCAGGGAGGCAAAAGTCAATATAATTCAGATTTCCATCGAAGACAAGTTTTAACGCTGCGGAATACAAGTTCTTTATGAGGTGTACTATACACCTTCAAAACTGAACGCTATCTTTATTCTTGAATGTGGGAATTTACATTTTCCAATTTCGGTTGAAATCCACATTGCGATTTTCGAAATCATTAAAATAACGTAATTGGTGCTTAAGTTATTCATAGCTTCTTGAATAATCCACATTTGTTAGATTAGAGGCAACAGACTAACAGCAGCTTCGAGGTTTTTAAACTCCTCGCGGTCAGCAAATTTTGTCAGTAACGCGGAAAATATATTTTATTTTCAAAGTCGTTTGAAGGTCTACCAGCTTATTTTAAATTTCTGTAATGAGCTTTTCGTGAGTATGTGTGCTATTTTCCGATTTCTGCAAGGTATCCTTCAGCACGCTAACAATTTCATTCACACCGTGGACTGAAATAAATTTGGTATGCTCCTTTATTGCCTTTTTGAGCTGTTCCTCGAGGGATGTCAAAACAGTTTGCGTATTAGCGATGTCTTACTGTGTGGGAAGTAATAAAATACTTGCCTGAAGGTTTATGAGTTCCTGCCTTATATTCGCGATAACGACCGGGTCTGTCGCTTCGAGGGCGGTCTGGATGTTGGTTAGTACCTTCTTGATATTTTCAACTTGGAGATATGGACAACTTATTAACAGTTTCTTCGATTGATGTTAATTTACCTTGAATTTGGCCAACATCTGTCTGCGCTGCAAGGTTAGTCAAAGATGTGCGGATAGTTTCTGTCAGTTTTTAGTTTGGGTTTCTCTTTTGAATTTCTCGCAGATCAGTCTGGACTGCCTGAATAGTGGTTTGAAGAGTAATTAATTCAGTGGGCAAATTGCCAAAACCTTGCATCTTCTTGTTAATTTCAGCTAAAGCTTCCTGTAAACTAGTTATTTCGGAGGGCAATGTATTATTAACGTTATTCTGTAGCTGGTGTTGCTCAAATTAGATATTGGTTATTTCAGACACACTGGCCAACAATGTGTCAAATTAGGTCAACCTTTTATTAATCTCTGATGCGTCGGTGTAGACTGGCAAATTTGACAAGTCATTGCGAAGTTTTTCGATTTCATTACGGAATAAGTCAGAATTACTCTGAAGCTTCGAAATCGTGCCCTTGGTTTGAATTAAGTCCTGTTGACGTTGAGTGGAGTTATTCTGAATTGGAGTCTCTAAAGTGCCAACCGCAGTTTGTAGTATTTTAAATGTGTTTTGTAAGTTCTTTAATCTCTCTTCTAAGTTATTGATTAGACCCTTCACATTTTTGTTCTAAATAAATTCTTGTTTTACATTTTCGAGTTCTCCGTGAATTTCTGTGGTGGTATTCCAGACGAAAGTAAGGTCATTTTGTGGCACTAGGTTTGAGTACATAGCAAAAACAGATTTTAATTTGTTGCCTAACTTCTGGAGCAGGTACAACAGTGTTTGTTGAGCGCTACTGACTTCATTTTGAATGTCGGTTGCCAGAGAACCCCGCAAAACATTCAATTGTGATTTTAGTTGTGTAATTTTATTCTCGAGCAAAATTAACTGATTAATTTCAATGTCGGGACTGTCTGAAGCCATGGGTAGGTTAATTGTTCTGTATATGCAGCATCCATACAAGTTTTGGGGAGACATGTTAGGATCAGGCTATTATATTATATTTTAGAAGTTAGAATGAACATTGTTTCAAAGAGAAAAATAATTCATTCTCCATATGTTAGCCGCGGCTAGAGTCTATTGATCAATTCATAACAGTCACGCACCTTCCCCTTAGACGTAATTTCGTCATTACTCCATGGTACGTGGCAAGAGAATCAATGTTCCTGCATTCCGTGGCAGAAACTTCTGTGAAATATAGTAACCTGTTGACCATATTTTCGCAATCGATGCAGCTGTTTGATTATTCGCTTTTCTGGCGGCTACCTGGAAAGATACACGGTTATGCTTTCATTGCTTGTTTAAGGCACTATTCATTGGGTTTGTCAAGAATGATGTGGCATATTTCCTTTTTATCTAACAGTGTAAAATGGACCTGTATAAACATTCTCAAATTTGCAAAAGAGTCAAGACTGGGACCATGAAGGGAAATTTTGCCTACCCTGTCCCTATGATTTAGAAGCCGTCTGAAAGTCAGTGCTACTTTTCTAGGCTCGAAGTTTTCAGCATATTTCACCCCACCTTCGCCGCCGCCGATGAACCAAACCCACTGAGCTGTCACACGCGCCTCTGATTCTACCCTATCGTCATCCCCGACGCTATAGCGGTTCGGGAGCCTTCGTCATTGATCTGCCCAGTTTGGTTTCTTAAATGACCCGTTGCTGGGTGGATGAGGCGCCCGCCATAGGTGACATTTGCCGGCCTTGTTCGGTCTCAAATGGCTGGTGAGGGAGTCGCAATCGTGCTATCCGATAAGCTGCATTAATGCTGCTTCCACTCGGGACCACATTTTCGAGGGAGACCCCGGTCGATACAGCAGAGGAAGACACCGGCGGGTAGGAGGCACCGTTTTCGCTAGGCAACTACCGGCGCCTTCCTGACTGGCACAGGAACACGTAAGGGAGGGACCCTGTCGGGTCGATTCAGGAGTGGGGTGACACTTGGGTCACTAGGCAACCCCCTTGGACCTTCCTGATCGGTGTAAAAATACGGAAGCGAGGAACCGAGTCGGACCGATTCGAGATGGGTAAGGAGCCAGAAGACTGGAGCTGATGAAGGAGCCAGTCTCATCCCCGGGCCGTTAAATTACATTGCGGGGCTTCCGCGTAGAACCTTCACATTTACTCTACTAGAGAAGTTCGAATGCGGGAGAGTAGGCAATCTAGAAGGAAAGAAATGCAGGAGCTTGCTGAGTAACTAAAAACATTCTAAAGAGTTACAACACAAACGTTAAACCTTGTAAACCACAAATCTCACGCATTTTTTAGTTTCTCACATATTTTGTGCGAGAGTTAACATGTCTGCAGTTTCAAGAATAACAATGTATTTTCAGACTTCTCACTCAATTAAGCATACTAATGTAACTCTCATTCTCTCTCAAAAATGCATTTATGGCAATACTGACTTAAGCAATGTATTTCTGGAAAAATTCTAATTCAGATTGATATGTTACATTAGCTCCTTCCCATTACAAATCGAAGATTCAAGATATCGACCATGACAAACGTACCTTCTAAAATAGAGCGTATTGACCCGGTAAACATTAACGTGTATTTGTTTTCCATTATTTCAAGCATTTTACAAATAAACGTGTGTTTTGAGATTTACAAGGGAGATTATCTCACAAGTAACAATATTTCAAGTGAACACTCAGATCTAGAAGAGATATACGTATTTAACATTAACATAAAAACTGAGTTTGTGAGAAAAATATTAGGTGCCAGTGGCCAGTGGTTGAAGAGAAATTAATACAATAGTCCGATTCTTATTTGTGATGAGTGATATGAAAGTGCTGAAATACCATTATATTTTTAAATTGCTGAAAAAATGGAAAGTAAATACACAATAACGGGTACTGGGCGCAAGGCGCTCCCTTGTGCAGGGTATATTCTTCATGGCCGCCATATTGAATCTGGATTGATTTTCTTAAATGGGAAAGAAGTCGTGTAATATGTCATTCTGGCCTGGAATTTTACGAGAAATACGATTCTGAAGTTACTGTAAATGTAATAATTTGAGACATAAGAGTATGTTACGCTAGCTTTGGGTAATGATACAATAGCCTGGAAACACCTATTTTGCCATGACAAAACGACGGAAATGAAACACAAATGCGTACAAATCCATATAAATAGGGCACTATACTCAGGTACAATTTGTCTCATTTCCGTCGTTATTTCGAGATAAATGTGTGTTTCTAGGCTATTCTATTGTACACTTACATAAGAAATGACTTGTTTTGACATGTCAGTAGAGTGGGGACACCTTGTCTTAAATTTGGCACCTTTGGCTCAATTTTTGGAAGCAGGTATGTTTACTTTTTGTAACCAGATGTAGTTACTTTTTATTATCTTTTACGACCTTGTTTTTAACCCTATAAAGTAGCATTATTTTGTAAAAGGCTACGAGTATATTTTCGTAACCCCTATTTAATATAGGAGAGATTACGGCCCCTCTTTTTTACATTTTCGCAACCCCTATTTTCAAGGTCAAATATTTAACCCTGTATATCTTGTAAACGGCTAGATATATTGAGATTCTGTTTTCACATTTAGCATGAAGGCATCGAGTTCTACATGTGATAAAAGTGGTGACCTTGAGGTCAAAGGTCAAATATTTAATCATGTATATCATGTAAACGGCTAGACATATTGAGGTTCTGTTTTCAGATTTAGTATTGGAGCATCGAGTACTACATGTGATAAAAGTGGTGACCTCGAGGTCAAAGGTCAAATATTTAACCTTGTATATTTCGTATACGGCTAGATCTATTAATATTATATTTTCACATTTAGTATGAGGTCATCGAGTATTATTTGTGAAAAAAGAGGTGACCTCGAGGTCAAAGGTCAAATATTTAACCTTGTATATTTCGTATACGGCTAGACCTATTAATATTATGTTTTCACATTTAGTATGAGCTCATCGAGTACTACCCACATAGCACATTATGTATAATATATATCTGAAAAAGGTATAGAGGGCTAGCTCATGTCTAAGGTCTAACTGTGATATCTACTGGACGTCTAATATATGTTTGAGAAAGATATTTACCAGTGACCTCTTTTCATGTGACTGGTAGATATCTAATATACGTATATTATATTGTTTCATATCTTGAAAACGCGTTTGTCTTTTGTTTACCCAAGGCTTAACGCAATGCGTTTGTTCTTTGTTCACTTGACTACTAGCGCCAACTGTGCGCTGCTGTCGTACAGTGACTCAGCTAGTCAGAAGGAAGATCACAACGGTCCATACTGGATTAGGAAGAAAATAATTTAAACAAGAGGACAATTTTGGAATCAGGTACGTACGTGAACATTTAGTTCAGTATTAAAATAACTTTTATTTCCTTCTTTCGCTAATGTTACCTGTGTGTGTGCTACTGTAACTCTTCTCTTGAATCTCGAACGAAACCGTTACTTTATGGTTGGAATATTTATATTTGTAGCACAATCTGCATCCCGGTCCGGCATTTGGTATTTCTTTAGTATATAATCGGATGATCTTTTCGCAGTTGAGTTAATTTGCTAGCCTAATGATCAGTAAATAACAGGACGATTTTCAATCGTTGCTATACACTGGAGACAAAAAGATATTCCCATGTATCTTTGATTAATGACTATAGGTTAGGTTACAGTATGCTTTGTTTTAAGTAGGTCCAATATCATAACTTATTGTATTTTCCTTTCCTGGATATCGTGCATTCACCCACGCGGGCCAGTGTTCTAGAACCGTGTCCAACTCTTTTTCGTTGCAGCTATACAAAAATGTCTGCGAATACAAGGTGAATAAAATTCGCGGCTACATCTTAATCCACGAATTTTAATTAGATTTTATTTTCAGTGATGGCCTTTAGGCATCTATGGCTCCGGTCGGGATAGGATAGTGGAAATCATGCGGGAAGGGGTCGGGCAGGGCCTAATTTGAAGGTAACGTTTCTGATTTGCTTGAAAAAAGAAAAACTGGAAAAGCTTCAGTCAGGATTGCTGGACGCTAATATCGAACCCGGACCTTTCGAATGCGAAACAATTAAATGTTCTACCGCACGATATTAATCCATGTAGAATTTTCATTAGGTGTGTAAGTTCCGGATAATTAATTAAGAAAAAGGAGTGACAAGTGAACTATGTATTATTATCACTATTACATGTAAAAAATAAGAAACGTTTGAGC
>JAGDQP010006232.1:43589-73655 GCA_022664845.1 Lepisma saccharinum | reverse complement strand
ACTTCAGTGCTTTTGAGAGGATGCTCCTCCTTTATCTTAACGAAAATCTCCCTGCAGCACTACACCACCGTAGTGTAAATATCAACCCTTCCACTGGGGGGCTGCGCCCCCAAAGGGGAGGTTTGCTCCATTTATTGTAACCTACTCTTGGTCATACACCTTCAAAGAAAATTTCGTTTCTCTACCTTCAATGATTTGGAAATTGGTTTTTGAGGCGGTCATTTTGGATCCAAGTTGACGACTTTATGAAAGTTTTCGTATATTGTCGTGACCTAAGTGTGATGGTACACTTTCAAGTAAAATTTCATTGATCCAGCTGAAACGATGTGCAAAATGAGATTTTGGGCGGCCATTTTTGATCCAAGATGGCGACTATTCCCAAATGTTGTAATATTTCCCTAAACTACTCGTCATAATGCACCTTAACGCCAAATTTCGTTTCTCTAGTTCAAACTGTTTGGAAAATGGTTTTTAGGTCCGCCATTTTGGATCCAAGATGACGTCTTTGGATACATCATGTAATATTTTAGTATCATACAAGTGATGATGCACTGTGTTACCAAATTTGATATTTCTAGCTGAACCCGTTTAGGCTGTGTATTCTATATAATAATGGGTTCCGCGGCCATTTTGAATCCAAGATGGTGACCTTTTCAACATTTCGTAATATTTTCTTGAACTACTAGTGACAGTACACCTTTATGCCAAATTTCGTATCTCTAGCTCAAACGATATGGAAAATAGGTTTCTTACTTCCACCATTTTGGATCCAAGATGGCGTCCTTGAATTCATTAGGTAACATTTTCGTAATCAAACAGTGATGTTTTACCTTTATGCCAAATTTGATTTCAATAGCCCCAGCGGTTTAGGTTGTGTATTCTATACAACAATGGGTTCGGCGGCCATTTTGGATCCAAGATATTACTTATCAAATCGGAGTTAGTGCTTAATATATTGGTCAAATTTGATGCTATCGATTTTCCACGGCAGGCTTTTAATTTCGCTACTGAGCGAACAAAGTGATTTTAGGAAGTACAGGCCTCCGGTCTTTAAACTCCTAATAAGAAACTGATGGGGAGCAGTTATACTAGCAAACATGACCCCGCTTTTAACAAATTATTTCTGACGTGACAATTACCCATTGAGCTTCTGAGCTAAGCTGTTTAGTTTATTTATAAGAGTCATACAAAGTGATTCCGCCAGACTCCCCACTACGAGGACCTCTTACCCCCCAAAGTCGAGACAACATACCCCAAACTATAAAAAATTTTGCTGTAAAAATTCTATAGAAACGGTACAAAACTTCACTTACACCCACCCAATTTTGACTTTACACCCCACCCACCCCAAACTGATAATCCTGGCTGAAACCCTGGTCATACCGAATATAGAAAATTGAAGATTTTACAATGAGAATAATCATTGTATTGCAGCCGGACTAATATTATGTTTTGATCTTTGGAAACCCATAAGAAATGTATTTTTGTACCGAGAGGGAAAGAACGAGAACTTGCCTGGAACACTGTCTCCATCGAAAATGGTCCGGAAAATAGTCTCCATCAACTCAAGATTCTGGCACCTACAAACCAGTTGTTGAAAGATTTCACCGATTTTGGAGGCAAACTATTGGGTCACTGTTCATCTCGCGTCATCCTCAATTTGTTTTGTTTCCTGGAAATGTGCTTTTGCAGACTGCGAAAAATGCAGTAGTCTGTTGGTGCAAGATCTTGTGAAAACACCGGCTGAGGAAGTTTCTCCCAGCCACATTCCTCGATCTTAGCACAGGTCCTTCTTGTCGTGTGTGGGCGCACGTTATCGCCGTAGTAGCACACACTTGCGATTAACGAGAACATGATGTTTCTCCAACAATGCAGTCCGTAGACGCTCAAGCTGCTGAAAGACATCTGAGCTGATGGTCTGGTTACGTGGCAAGAGCTCAAAATCGATTATCCTACGCATATCCCACCAAACATTCAACATCCCTTTGCAGGGGTGGAGCTCCTGTTTTGACAGTTCCTACGCCCCCTCCTTTAGGTACCCACTGTCGTTTGCGTGTAATGTTTTAATGGACGACCCACTTTTATCTCATCTTACCATTCTGTTCAGAAATGACTCGTGTCTGTGACGGATGAGCAGGACACTGCAGATGTCAACTCGCTGCTGCTTCTGTTGAGGCATTAACGCATGGAGTACCCATTTTCCGAGATCCGACACGTACACATGGCCCTGTAGGTGACGATGAACGGTCGAATGGTTGACATGGAGATCGCTGGCCAGTTCTTCAATAGTTTTAAGGTATTTTAAAACACTTTGCAGACCGCAAAACACCCATTCCATATTGAATTGGGCTGAAGGTATAACCAAGTGTGAGAAGCAAAACATTAATATTTCATATCATGATAGAGAATACAAGTCCTGTCCATTTCAACTAATGTTATATGAAAAGCCTACGAATTATCAAAATGTTATCCCTGGTTCGCTGCATCATAATGTCTTTTTAACAGCTATTATCGACACTGTTTATCCTAACTGTTCATCAGCAACAGATTCTAATTCATTTCGTGATACAAGGAGTGCTATCTTAGAACATCTAGATTGAGATTTACCTCATAAATGGTGTTTGAAGATTGTGAGCGCTGAGAGCCACAAAAAATATATATAACTACCTTTATCACACTCTCTGAGGAGTTGAGTTGAAACTTTTAGCAGTTTCAACAACATTTTGTGAATTGGCTATATCAATGAGTTGCTGTGAGAGATCAGGTATGTGACGCTACTCACGAGACCGTCAAGAAGTGGTTATACAAAGAAGATAGCAAAATTGTGCAGGGAAATGTTATCCTAAAACCTAAGAAGATATCTCCTGGTCTGGATTTTCTGCACATAAACAAGCCTTCAGTGAAAATTTTGAAGTATAATCAGGTTTAATTGTATTCTTAAATGAGTAATCTGCCGTTGTAGCTCATTGTATTCCAATTATTAGAAATATCTTCATTTGAATTCCAATGTTATCGTTCTCACTGGAGATCAACTAATTTACGCTTGGGCCCAAGATATATCCTTTAGATGTTTGTTCTCGACCACAGGAATAATGCACTATAATTAGCAAATGTTGTCCATTCTTTGCAAGAACTCTAAACGTATCCGGATATTGCTAAAGAAATTTTAAGAAGAGTGACCGCACTTTCTCGTGTATGACTGACGACCAATTGCATGACCAAGTAAACAAAAGAATTAAAGGAATCTGTGACGTAATCGATTTGTTAGATAACTCTTCTGCTCTTCTCAAGTGGATGGTAGCCGGTATATTTTAGAATTGATCTCTGGTTCTGAGAATTCATAGAATCCACGTAAAGGGGATTGAAAGAGGTAGAGGAGGAGGATTTAAAGAGGTTGAAGATGATGAATTAAAGCACAGAGAAGATGCGAAGACATTTCACCGAACATTTGACAAAGCCGTTTTGAATGTTATAGCTGCTATTAAGAGGCATTTGAAGAAACTGTGTTATCAACAGCTGTTAGGAAAAGCAGAGTATCTAAAGAAGAAGTGGCTGTGTGAGAGGCCCCGGAATTAAGGAGATCAGTACATAATAAAGGGAAAATTCTAAATGCATGCTGTTACTGAGAGAAGTAATTTGCCTTTGTTTAAAGAAAAAGTGAAACAGTAAAAATCAAAGTCCAAATGAAAGAAAAATCAGAAAGGATCCAAACGTATTTTGTAGACTATGTCGCAATCCAAATTTGAGATTCGGATGTAATGGCTGTAGCAACCTATTTTCCCCCTTTTTATGGGTGTGTGCAAGTAATTCAGTGTTTTCTTCATATGAAATTGGTGGTGGTGGGGTTCTGTGAAGTGATGTGCACCGTAAGAATGTCTGGTTAATTTGATGTGCATCGTGGTCGGTTATCTAAATTCAGGTATGTATGTTTAATGTCTTCAAATTCCTCTTTCTCTCCCAGAAACTTAAGTCTGATTCACCTACACTTAGATAGCGAAATGTCAGCACATTAAAATTTTGGTTCGTATATTGAAATAGTTTTATCTTGCACTATAGTTGATGCGACCTTTCAAATGCACGTTATTTTTCCGTTCAGCATTTTTCTTTGCTCTTTCGGCACTGGTATGTTTAAATTGCAAGAAATCTCTACAGCATGTCAGTTTTTGTTAACCGTGAGACTCAACTTTTTCCTAACGTTTTATTTTGGTACTTTGCAAAGTTTAAAGCTTCTTCGTTACGTACGCAAACCAAAAGTCAGTTCGCTCATGGAAACTCTTATTGTAAAATAACATCTAACTCAACCAAAGTAGACCATGTCTGTATTATCAGTATTGATGGTTAGGCTGAATGAAGTTTTAAAATAAAAATTACATACGAAACGATTTAGCAACGTTTCTGAAAATATTAAACTAAATTGTTGCCCAGTAGCTACATTATAAATAAAAATATTTTTGTTGAAAGAAAATGTTATTCTTCAGTAATTGTGGAAATTTTGACTTCACTGGGCTAAAGTTTAGAATGTCTATCTACTGCGTTTTGAAAAGCAAAAGTAACCTAATCTTTTGAAAAATAAATATGTGAAATCTATTCTATGTTCTTGGGCAGAGCTTTTCTGTAAATAATAAAATTACCCATTTGTTATGTAAAATTGACAGCATTTTCAATGCCCATTTTGATGTTCAAGAGATTCTCTTTGGAACTTTTTTTTTCTTTTCAAACAAAATTCAGCAATCAGTGTTTTGCCTTCCGTTTGTCATTTTTAAGTAAAAATAAATTACATTTTTATCAGATATTTCACGTGTCAAGGGTTTCATTATGATGTAGGTAGATTACCATCATTGTGATATTGCTGGAAAGGTTCGCGAGGTATAAATTTATTTATATGTGAGAAGGTAATTGCATATGATGTTAGGTATTTGATCCAATGCTTCGGCAATCTTTAATCAAATTATTTCAGTGCGTCCAAATTTTCGTGTTGAATGTTAACAAATGCGCTGCTGTGTTGACCCTTGTACTATTTTAGGGGCCTATTTGCGTTAGGTCACTAAAATAGCTTTTGTGTTTTGCTTTCTTGCGGGATGTTCTCGTTTGCGTTTCCCCTCCCCTTTTTGGGGGTATGCTTTTCTTCGTGTGTAGCTTCTGTTTTTTGCTAACTTTCTGCGTTTGGGCACTTCTTTCGGGCTTCTTACACGTATGCTTTGTGGTCTAGACTAGTGTGCGTTCTATCTTCGTTGTGGCTGAAGCAGGATGCTGATGTGTAGGTACCTGCCTTCAGGTCCGATAACGGTTTTTCTTTTGTGCCCTCTTCTGTAGCGTAATCTCGGCTTGTCTCCAGGGTAGGTTTCACCACGTTGAGTTCGGGTAAGCCCCCTTTTTGCAACGGGATGCCGCGAGCCCCTGGTTTGCTGATGAGTCTCCCTACTTTCGTTGGAGCTGTCTGTGGGACATTACATGGCGTTCTTTTCATATGTAAGTCAATCAATAAGTGAATTTGGAAAACTCCTCAAGTCTAATATCCTAAGTTGTTTCAAATGTGACAAATTTGAACGTTGCCAAAAGAACATTCTAAGTTTCTGAGTTCTAATAATTGATGGAGTTGCCCTGGTCGATTTTCTAAGCATATCAAATTGCTGAATATTCAGGACAGCCATTAAACATAGAATGGCCAACTTTGACAGAGTAGATATAGTGTTCGATCGTTACTCACCAGGAAATCTTAAAGCTGACACCTGCTGAAAAATAGATTTTGACAAGTCAATGATTCTAAAATGAAACGCACCTATCCCAAAATCTTTCAACAAGTTCTTCCAGGTTGATGATAATTGAAATCAATTAGTCCATCTTTTGCCTTTAGATATGACGTCTAAAGAATAGGTCGGTAAGCTTGTTGCGTGCTATAGAATATGAGGCTATTTCTTTGTCCGAAGAATTTATATGGTTTATTCGAAATCAAGTTACCTAAAAACATACAAACTGACCTCAATAATGACGAAAATAAAATACTGTAAATTTTGGACGCCATCTTGAATTTTGATTTTCACGGTGGTCTAACTATTTGTGTCCCGGCAGTTTTCTATTTAGTACATTTTAACTGTTAACAAATACACCAATTTCATGTTAATAGCCGGAGTAGCAAGTATTTGTGCTATTCTGCCCCACTAACAGGCTATAACAGCAACATTTCAAAGGCGTTTTACATTTAGTGCCTAAAATGGTTATATGAACGTGTAAGTTCTCTTATGCTAGAAGAACTTATGTATATAGTTTGACATAGGGTATTTCGTTCTACGTATTATGGATACTAAGAGGACATAACACGACCTGGGTCAAAGTTGTCTCAAGGCCCAGAGAAAATTCTAATAATAGAACTCAGGTTTGAACAGAAATTGGAATTTAAAAAATATTAAAGGTTATTCATAAATCGTTAATATAAATATTTTTATAACGTGTAGATTATTATAACAAATACATTTTATTTCCAATTTAATATAAACTTTCCAATACATAATAAAACAGGACGTTAGTTACAATTCTCCTGCAGTGAAGAAAGCACCACACTTAGTTATTGATTGTTCAATAAATAATAAAAACTTTCAAGAATTTTAGTGGGTTATGAAAAGCAGAATAAACTATTTCTCAGTTCATTCTGCATGAAATAAGACGTGTTCATGACTTCCGAGCTCAAGCTGTCAGCTGTAGCGCATATTAAAAGTTTCCAGATTTAAAAAAAAATAATAGATTTTTTTATAAACATACGCACACTAAAGATTTGAATGTTTTTGAAGATTTATAAACGAACTAAATAATGTAATTACTAAAATGTTTACGTAAAGATAAAATTAACAAACGTCATTGAATGGTTAATATAGATTCTAATGAAGTTTATAGAATTGAAACGTTTATCAATACTTAACCCTCGAAAGATAAAGGTACAATTTGTCACAGAAGGACTGAACTGATGAGTGGGGGAAGTCAAAATTGTCCTCCTTGTAATAAATATATGTTCTTGTTTTGTTTTCTTTACGTTTTTGAACTTCGGAGGGTTTGTTTTCTTATTTATTTTATATCATTTTTTTTTCAATGCGCTTTGTTTTATCTTATTACAACCTCTACAATGTTGTATACAAATGTACTAGAAGGGCTTTCTGATTTTCCTTTAGATCATGCCTACAATTTTCTCTATGTACACTAAATGATCATATTTCATAAAATTCCAACCTCATACTTTTGGCACGCTCACCAACGTGAGTACTTAGTGCCTAATCCACTCTCCAACCAGCAAAAACAAGGAGCATTAGACAATTAATTAATTCATCAATTTCGGAAACGAAATTCAAGTACAATATCTCTAAGAGATTAGAAGAGATTTTTGTATCTAAATCAGGAAACGTTAATGCCAACTGCATGTCATCTTACGACTAATATACCATAATAATTAAAAATACTTCGATTTGAGCTGAGGCAATAGTAAGAAATCGTTGAAATTTAAGTTACGTTCTGTACTGTTCGAACTTACCCTGCGTTGTGTGCAGCACGAACTTTGAGTTTTCATAATGTCTCCACGCCTTAAATCGAACGTGGTATAGTACGTTCAGGCGACTTACACATATAAACGAATCCAAGAAAACCGTATTTGTTTGTTTATATGTAAAGATTTAAATTGTAACAACGTACGGTTAATCCATAGTTATAAATAAGTAGCATCTAGTGAACTCTATTTTTCTTCTGTTAATTAATTAAGTGAAACTTTTAAACCTTGCATTTCCAGTTTCTTCTTCGATTTACCTAGCCCACAAAAGCAGAATTCTTGGAATGTAATTTATGAGCAAGTAACATGAAATGTTTATAATCGGATTAAACATTGTTAAACCTAAAAGGTTGTTTGGATTTGAAAATGGAATTCATTTTTAAGTAATACTTTGAATATTTTATTTGCTTATGTAAAATGCAAAGTTGTTTTGAAAGAGAATTAGAATTTTTGAAGTTGGTTACATTTATTGCGATTTAGATTGAGAGCCAAAAAAAATAATTATTTACTGAATCAACCATTATGGAAGGAAAATCAGAAATAAAGAATAAATTGACAGCCATGATGTTGGAAATTACTTGTTTTTCCTTCTGGTTTCTGAAACCTGAGTATTATTTGTAAAATATACTTGTTTTGAGCTGTTCTTTAGTATTGTTTTTGAATTTCACAAGTATTGATAACATACTTTGCTTCTAAGGGTATCCACTACCTATCATATTACCAGTCAGACTCCTTCTGCTGTTCCATCACATAACATTGGGGGAGACGCGCAACTTTTCTTCATGTGTTCGACGGACTACTTTTCTTCATACGTATGTTGGGCTAACACATTTTTCAGGTAGCGTAATTTTGAGCAGCCATACTTGGAGATATTTTTGGATCTAACCGTGAGGATTCGTTACAAACAAAGTACATTTTCGTATTTTAGGTACAACTCTTTCAAACTTAAAGATACTGATTTTTTTACCACTATGTTGACTGATAAATAAAAATAACAAATGCCAAATAAGTTCCGAATTAACTTGCTTATAACCTAATCGTATAATATTATACGAAGTGATAGACTACGAGATATTTGAAAGCTCTTCGAAGACAAGTTTCAAAGAAAATAATTCAATTTTTCTAGAAGTTCTTGTATTATCCTGGTCTCTTGAGATATATTTAGGTATAAGAAGATTATATTATTTCGTTACACTATGGTAACATGATTCTGAAAATTATACACGTTTTTCAGTCAAGTAGCTGATTTGGTGCGCGGTCCAGAGGTTTTTCACCCCCTCGCTCCCCTCTGTTGCTAATGATTTGATACTAATGCCAAATTTGCCCACTTGAAGGTAGTCAACCTGACAAACTAGGTTACGGTGTGGGTTGCTCACCGAGTAAGGATATAACTGAGAATCATGATAACTCATTGCATCGTTTTTATAAAGCAACCCCTTCCCATCACCACCCCTAGGAGTGCTAGGGATGTCTTACCCCCCACCCACCCACCCACACACACACACAGTATTTGTTTCAGAGGCGATCAAGAGTTATGCTGGAAGATACGTACATAATCAAGGAAAACACCCTTTTTTAAATATATAGATCAGCTCCACTTTTGAGTTATGCAGCCTCATATAAACTTAAATTAAGAAACTATTATATGAAGCGTATGCGCGAACAAACGTCTAAGTGACATTTTCAACGAAAACAAAATCACGAGTACATTTTTATATATAACAGGGAAAATATGAGGCATAATATATTCATACTTTGCACAAAGACATGTTAATACTAAAGTTCGCTTTTGTGCAAAGTATGATTATTTTATGCCTAATTTTTTTTTCCTGTTATATATAAAAATGTACTCGTGATTTTTGTTTATTTCAAAATGTCACTTAGACGTTTGTTCGCGCATACGCTTCATATTTTCAACACATTCAATATCAACACCAAATGTCTAAAATATTTCCAAATGTCTGAATAATATCTTAAAACCTTAACAACAAGGTTACTTTTTGCGATGTCCGTATTATTTAAACAGTTGATTCATTCAGTGAGAGAGGGATCTAAACCACCAGGTCAATAACGTCTAGATGACTACTTACTTGCATTCGCCTAACCTCTCTCTGCAATTTGATTATCAGTGTTTCATGTCGGATGGACCTTAGATGCTGCTGATCCGACAAGTACTGAAAATCAAATTGCGGATAGAGGTCAGCTGAATGCAAATAAAATATTAATCTACACTTTATTAATCAGGTGACTTAGGTACTTCGCTTTCTCTCTCTGAATGCTTCAGTTGTTTTAGTAATCCCCTTTAAATTTCAACAGAGGTGGTAAGAACCTTGCACTGGATAAATCGTCATGGAAATAAATGTCGGAAGGTTAAATCAGGCGAGCGCGGTGGCTACGATATAGTTCATTGAATTGAGGATGATTACATCGATATGTAGGTCATCAATATTAATATTAAAATTGGAAGCTATCACGTAGAACGTTTTCTGGTTCTTAATGTAACACGCTCTGTGATACCTTTCTAATTAAGAAAAATATGTTTATGTTCCTCTGGTCTGCCCTACGTGTGCCATCATCAGATTTGATATATCATATGATGGGTCATTTTACATTCTTTAAGTAAATCTAAATTCTATTCGCATATGTAAAATAGTATCAGAGTCATACGAATGTACGTTCGGAGATTATCAGGAACAAATGAGTATTTTTGTTGTCTAGAAAAAGACAAAAGGTATTCACCTTTTAGATAGATATTGCTAAACTGATCCGGATATCGGATATCCAAATCCGGGTTTTGGATATCAGGATCTTCGGATCCAGAACAGAGTTTCCTATATCCGGATCGCGAGTATCAGAGGCATAAACACTCCATCATAGTCTTCCCTAATTCGTACGTATTTTCGGGGATTTTTTTCGTCTACCAAATGATAAGTCTTATTTTCGTTTCTTTTACTCTTTATTTTAGAGTGTTGTGAGAGGAGAGCAAAAGCAGGATCATAGAAAGAGAAGAAATTGCTGGATTATACATGGATTGTAAGAGTAGTGCTATTGAAACCAGTCATATAATATTCTGTCACTAACACATATATTGGAGTGCAAAAAAGGAAAACAATCCACAGCACCTTATTGCCTCTTCAAACACCACCCTTTCCAAAACGAACCGTGACTACCCTTTGCCCTGTTACGTGGTTATCAGTCACTACGCAATAAACATTGCGTTGTTGAAAATAGAACAAAAACATGTTCTCCTCTCTCCTCTTTTAAGCATGCAGAGTTATAAAAAAAGTTCCGAACTCCTTTTCCAGATTAATTTGCTTTCAGGAAATAAAGCGTTTATTTTAGAAACAAATAAAGGACGTTAAAAATGTTCCCATCAACTTCGGACAAGAAACCAATAACAATCAAATACGCAACTATCTTTACAATATATACTATTCGAGTTTCACACACACTGAATGAAATTGGCTTTATTTATGGCCTTTTCTCATTTTCGGTCCAGAGTGGGATTAGGTAGGCAGAGGATTGGGAATGTATTGGCCAGGGTCTTTCACAATTTATCATCCTGGCATCGCAGTTTCACATGCATCATAATAACGATTTGAGTTTTATTTATTTATTGAATCTTCAGGTTTTTTGTACTACAGAAAATACATAAGATTATGAAAATGATAATAGCATTAATACATGTATACACCGCGAAATATAGATGTGTTAATTCGGAATTTTTTTGCTGTTCCAGGGAGATCACCATTTTTGTGTTAAATCAACATCGTTTGTTGTGTAATTTCGGTGATTCAACTTTATGATTGTGTTATTATGACACCCTCCATTGTGTTGAATCACCATTGACAACACAAAAAGGTGATGGTCGTCCGGGGACACTGAAAAGTATTGATACAACACAAATCACTTTTGTTGTGTAAGTAACAGTATCTAATATAATAATATTCATTAATATTTCAATTTAGATATAATATATTAATTGTCTTTATTTATACAATGAGATGTATGAACGACTTTATATAAAAAAGTCGTTCTTTGGAAATAAAATATCAGTTGATATAAACATGTATGTCCTGGTTTATTCGTTCAAAAAGCAATAGGTTATTCAAAAATGATACGTTATGTACAGAGTTGCTATAACAGTTTTATGTACAATTACTGTATGAAAAAAATACAAAAGAAACCTCCGATCAAAAGGAAGATGTAGACCTGCGTAGGCATATTTGTATGCAAGCAATGTGGCTTCTCGCCAGTAATATTGGAAAGTCCTATAGTATAACGTACACTTAAGGACATTCTTACCATTGTCCCCCTCCCTGAATGAAGGTAAAGTGTAGTAATGGGTCGGGACCGCGACAAACTGTCTCTCTTCATTTGGTTCGTTGCCGACAAGGTGTTTCACCGACAAAGTGTCTCAAAGACAAACTGTCCCTCTTCTCATTTGGTTCATCGGCGACAAGGTCTCTTCCCACCAAGTATGTTTTTCTTTTATTCACTTTGAGGATGAGAAAGCAAATCATTAACACTAAGAAGGGAAGAATTATTTAATTTTGCAAGAAAAGACAGCACTAACCTTTGAAGAACAATTTATTTGTTAAGAGAATGAGGACTGACAGAACTGACCGAACCTAAAGATTTAAAAATTGTATTATGTAACTTAATACTACTCTTAAAGTAAATGGCAACAGGTACGACGAAATGCACAAAGATTTCTTGGCCGAGCCAGGAGTGGTTGGAAAACAGCAACATTTCTCCTATCAACTACGATTAACAGGGATTTGTCAGAAAATCGTTACGCTTAAACAAATGAGGGATGTTTTCAATCAATTTGTAATATTACTATTGTAAAGATTCTTCCTACAGTAGACCTCAATATTCTAGAGCACCCTCTTTTTCATTTTTGGCTAAATCATTGTCCGATTTTGTCTCCCCCCCCCCCAACCAATACCCCGCAATCCCCGAAGTATGTTCGCAAATTTATAAAGCTCTTATAACAGAAAACAGTCCATTTAATAATAGTTTTCTTCATTTTTATCTTTGTTTGCATTTTTAGCGCGCGTTTTAACGCTTTCCTCCCTTGTCCGATTTTCTTCCCCTACGAACTTGACCTGCCCTTTGAGCAAATAAACAGTATATGAAAGTTTCAAATTGGTTCACGCGTTCGGTAATTATATTGTGAGACACACACAGAGACAGACAACACAAATTCCTATTGTGCCAACTAGGAGACCTCACTACGGTCGGTCAATAAGTTCATCGATTTCGAGTATTACGAAGGTGTCCAGAAAGAAATTGAAATATTTATGACAATATGTTATATCACTGCTCTCAGAGTTAGAAGTCAAAATCAGCTAAGAAGAAGAAAGTATTACTAGTATAAAGGTTCTTCGAACAGTAGACCTCGCGATAAACCTGTGAACGTTTCATTCGGGTTCGTCAGTATTCATTTCTAGAGTACCCCGTTCTCGTTTTCTGGCGGCGCCCTTGTCCGATTTTGCCCAGAATCTAGAATTCTCGGGCAGAACCAATAGCTCAGAATACTCGAAGCATGTTTTTCTCCAGTCTTTCTGAACAATAGGTTTTCCATATACGTTGAATAAAAGTGATTTAAGATTAAAAAAAAGAAAAAAATATGCAAGTCTTTTGGTATTATAGATTTTAACAGCAATCATTTGAAACAATGACTTGTGTAATATTTTTAATGGCCCAGGGCAGCAAATTTCGGAAGTGTCAGTGAGATTTTTTTTTTTTTTTTCAATTAATTTTCTTCAGGAGCAATCATATCTCTAGTCGGAGTAGCTACCGTGTTTTCCTTTTCTTATTTCAAAAGCATTCAGAGGTGATCAATTTACATCAAGTACCTGAGCTGAGATGGAATGCCTCAAGAATTGCAGCAGATGTATCTAAAGTTGGCATCTGTGGTTTGTTACTTAGTTTGAGTGTGAAACAAAATCTGCAAATTACAATTTCAAATGGTACAATAAAATCACTACGTCTTACTGTAGCTCGAAGCACTGTTGACACCTCATCCTTGTATTCACTTGCTGAACATTCTAGTACTGCCAGCTTGCCGCAATATGAGCAACCAATATTTTTGAAAACCAACTGTTTCTCTCTCTCTCTTCATTATCTGAATATTTTCCTGTCCGTTCATTTGACTTTGGCAGATTGTAAAGAAAATAGTCTTACCCAGAGAAGTTTAGCCATGCATTAAAATTGCGTCCTGTTTACGTTTTTATTTATTTATTTTTGTTAATTCATTTTGTCTTTATACAGTGTAAAACACACCTACGTGCCATTTCATATAGTGTAAAGCATGAGTAAAGGTCATTTTATCCATTGTATACCTCGACCTCAAGGGGGGGAGCTTTAGCCCCCATAGCCCCCCCTGGATCCGCGAATGTATATACATATATATTATGTGTTAGATTAACGCGTACAAAACAAGAAAAAGTTCTCTTGAATATTGGTCAAATGGCACTAGTTTTGGAGAAAAAAGGTGCCGAAAGTGTGGGAAAATGAATTTCAGAGATCTATTTTTAAAGTGTCCCCGGTGGATGAGTGGATAAGCTCGGCTCGTCGAATTGTAATCAAGGGTTCGATTCCGGTGGGGACACAAGAGGTTCGGATCCCTCGTGATACTGTAGGTCCCGTCCTTTGGACGTCATCATCACCCCATGGAAGCCAATGGCTAATCACCTTACCCAGGAACCTTCGGGTCAAAGACTTGCATTCGGGCAGAACACCACATCATATTTCAAAAACTATCCAACGTAGAGAGTGCGGCTTGAAACCTCACAATGAAAGAAGTACCTTTTCTATTCAGAAATGCATGTTTAATACTCTACGATGCGTGCGCAAGGGATTCTTCAATGTAACTGACGAACCGACAATGAAATCAAATTTAATTTTCTGTACTCATTAATCTAACACCCTGTATAAACCAAGTCTGCGGCGCAATAAACCGTTGAAATGGATTCGGGCCATGCCCCTAAAAGATTTCACGTTCATCTTTATTTTACGATTTTGGCCGTATTTCTTAACAGAATCAAACAAAAATTAACGCACGAATATTATGGGATAAGAATTTGTTCGTTTTTGAAGGCTTCATTTCTTTGCGGAATTAAACAAAAATCAATTTTTTAAGGGTGTACATCATGAAGTAATGAGATGACCAATAATTTTTGAGAATATAAAATGTAGCACGTTTTACATACAGCGATTCTTAACATACTGAAAATAAATTACTTCAGCTTCATTCTTTAATATATTTACAGTTTACCCAGCAAGTTGGTAGAACGTTGGCTTCGCATTCGGGAAGTCGTGGGTTCGATTCCCACCGTCGCCCTTCCTGACTGTGATTTTCCAGGATTTCCTCTCATTGAGTCGAACCAGCCTGGAATGGTCGAACACGACAAACTGTCTCTCTTCTCATTTGGTTCATCGGCGACAAAGGGTCTCTCCGACAAACTGTATCGCATTCCTGAGGAGGGACACTTTGACGGGGTCAAACACGACAAACTGTCTCTTCTCATTTGGTTCATCAGCGACAAAGTGTTTCTACGACAAACTGTATCGCATTACTGAGGAGGGACACTTTGACGGGATCGAACACGACAAACTGTCTCTCTTCCTCAATTTGGTTCATCGAAGATAATATTTTGTCGCCGACAAACTGTCTCTCAAAATCAGGTCCACTTTGTCGTAGAGACACTTTGTCGGCGAGGCACTTTGTCATCGTCCCAATGGGTCCATAGTAAATTAATCAGCCACACAACGTAATTTATACAATAATGTTTTCTATCTAATTAATGTAATTTCTTAAATTAAATGTAATTCCTTTTAATCCATTCAATAGATTGGCTTCTTAAAATAAATGAGATACTCAGTCAGAGTCCAGGCTAGTAAAAAATAAAATTATTCGTGCATTAGATCTTTCCTGTTATTCGTGGAATCCTTAACATCTTTTGAAGTTAATAATTTTATGGATTTCTTTATTTTGGAATGTACGATTCACTAGGGAATTACACAATACCTCAAATTCGCTGTACCCACGAGCGAAAGTGTTTAAGGAAACGTCAGAAGTTGCTACGTCACAGCGTCATAGTAATGAGCATCTCTGTGTGTTAAATGTGATGTACGGAGTTGGCATCGTGTATAATTTAAAATATATATATCCATGATTTCAACTAAGCAATTCCAGTGAATTAAAAAATGTGTATAATGGAAAAATCTAATATGACTTTATATATTTCCGTGAATTGAATAAAATATTGAAATAAAAAAAATAACGAAAATTGAAAGAGACGCAAAATTGAAGCAGAATACACGAAAAAAGTGAACTTTGTTGAAAATTATAATGATAAAAAATTGTCACGTCGCCACAAACCAAATCCCTGCATCTCAGTTCGTAACCAGCATTATACAACTCCCTATCTATGTGTTCGCAATGCTCCTCACTCTTTGCGCAGTTAAGATGAACGCTAACGCATAGCAAACTCGTGACGTAGTGATAGTAGTCACTAGACGCAGATGATTTAAACTTCTAACTTTGAATAATCGTTTTATTAGGCCTGGCAATAAATCAAATCATGGTTACTTCCAACCCGCAGCTAAACATTGCTCATATTCGTTGGAATTTGTAGAATAAACAACAATAAGTCATTTTAACTCTTTTAATGTTAAGAATTGATGTCGAATTTTAAATAAAATGATAAGAAATTAGAACGATCCATTATTATAGATGCAAGAATAATAAACTACAGATCATGCATCAAATAAGTTAAGTAAACTGTCCGATTATTGTTATTGACACAGTATGACAACATGTACACTTTAAGCTTTACTTTCAGCACTAGTCTGTGCTGTCATCTAGTAGCGATTACTGTGTCCCTTAAATAGGTTCAAAAAAATATGTGAATTAGTGAAATGAAGACAACACGGGTTAAACTGTGAAAATAAGATTATTTTGTTAATCAGTTTCATTCATTGATATCTTAAACATGACAAATCGTTAAGACGACCCCTACCATGCTAGCGCCAAAGTATTGTCCATTTGAGAAACTATGCAAAGCAACGAGGAATAAGGCGAGTCAGAAACAAAGGCACCGTTTCAGTATTCATTTGTGTGATAGAGGGCTGAACTTGAAAAAGCTCTCTCAGGAACGCCGGTACGAATAGAATTCAAACCCGCTCCTCCTTGCCAGGACTTTAAAAGGAAAACAGTGGTCGTAATCACAAGGGCTGGGTATAAGTCCTTTCGTAATACAGTAATCTACCAGTTTATTCATTGTCTTTTTTATTCAAATCTCTTTGGTTCGTTTTTTTTAACCTCTGTTAACGGAATGAACTGGCTGCTGTGCTTTTGATGCCTTGATCAGATTCGTAGCCAGCCGAAAATCTTAGGGAGCTGGGCAAAATTTAGGTGGGGGGCTAGTCAATATATCAAACTGATTGCTTTGCGGAACAATTTTAATTTAAAAAAATGTGTGGTTGCATAACAAACACGAGTAGATTACACAGATTTCAGCGAATTTGCTGTACTTTTCAACAGTAAAAGAGATTGGCATTGCCCGGTTAGAAGCCAGTGATTACGTTTAGCATCTGTGCTCATACGGAAATTCGTCTTATTCGCGCTTATTTCTATCCACATTTACTCCAGAGAATGTCTGGGAATACCCTACTTCCTTTGAACCATCCCTTGTGCATCCATTGCATAATTTTGGAATATGCAGTTTACGATAGAGTAGGTTTCGAATCTTTGAGGGTACCGACGAAGCATCGACGCATCCTTGATGGTCTACACTGTTTTTCTCTTATTTTCATATCAGGAATTTCGTGGCGTAGGTATATCGGTGTTGTTTTACACCACCTTGTATTGATGGTCGCTTTATTCTTCTCCATTTTTCTATTTCACCTAGACACGATTGAACTAAATACACAGATATAGGTGGAGAATCTTTGTTGCACTAATTGTTTCTGGAAGCTGTGTGGCATTTTTGTTCTGTTATTTTTTATTTTCTTAAACTTTTTGTGTATTTTTTTGTAAGGTGTTGAGGAACCTCCATGGTGCCTAAGGTGTTTTTGTGCTTTTATATGTTAACCCATCCCTATAAATTTAGGGGAAGTTTGCCGAGTTTTTGTGGAAGTATCAATTGTTTGTCCCAGGCAGGAATCGACTTGATCCTAGATATTTTTGCTGTATTAGCTGCGATTTTTATTGAACAAAGAAGTTGATGGTGTAGGTATACTGGTAATTCATGGAAGTGAATGCTTCAATGCTTTTAGTAGAGTATGTTTTTATATAGGAAGAACATGATCTCTTTTAAATGAAACTAACTTCAGGTGACGTAAACATCTCATTTCTTCTCTAATTTTATAAAAATTGCCGTGCACCATCCGAACCGCACCCGATACGTCTAACAATGCCCTTTCATTATCACAAGACTTTAATTTACGTTTGTATATTATTTAAAAATATTTCTCGTATAAGAAACTTCCGAAATGAATATGTAACTTTGTATGGGATCGTCAAGGACACCTATTTCTGAAATTTGCTAAAGAAAAGTACTTCTAAAACTAAGTAGAAAGTTATGATTTTTCGTTTTTTAAAGAGTTTCACTCGATTCGAAAATAATGGAATACGATATATCTATAAAAATACACATTTATATTAATAATATACACTTAAGGTTAATGTAAAACAAAGATCTCTAACCAAAGATGGTAGCACTATCTCCGTATTTCTTGAACGAAATTTCAATCATGCTCCTATAAATTCAAAAACTAAAATCTTTATTTTATATGGGCCAGTCTAGTACCTGTTGACTTCGGTCGGTCACGATTATCACGTTCGAGTTAAAAGACACCTATGCCCCGGCCGGGACTCGAACCCAGGACCTTCGAGTCGTTGGCCTAACGCCTTAGACCGCATGACTACCCGGTCGGCCTTTACAAATTCAAGTCTAAAGAGTTCAAATTTTCAGAGAGGGAAATTCATAACAAATTCAAGAATTCTATCATCGACGATTTTTTTATTTTCTTTCTTGCTCATTGTTGAAAGAGCTTCATTGTTATAGGTTTAGATATCCATAACAACAATGAAGCTGTTTCAACATTGAACAAGAAAGAACATAACAAAATCGGTACAGATAGAACTTTTGAATTGGTTATGAACTTCCTTCCCTGAAAGTTTGAACTCTCTAGGCTTGATTTGTAGGAACAGCATTGAAACTTCGTGCAACGATAGAAATATATTAGACATGTACGGAGATAGTGCTGCCATCTTTTGTTGGAGATCTTTGTTTTATATTAACTTTAAGACCATTTATAGAAAATTATTAACATTTTACCAAGTATATGTTTGATCTTTAATTTTCATACATATATGCAAAGTTTTGATATGGAGTTAAGAAAATTGAGGGGGCAAGGAAAAATTTAGGGGGCTAAGCCCCATCCCCCCCCCCGTGACGTGATCATTGATGCCTAAATAAGTGTCTCAAATGCTGGAAAAGCAATCTTCGAGAGTGGCCAATACAGATGCTTTGCGCCCTCAGAATAGTCATTGCTAGAATAGTGGGGAAGACAAATGGAGGTGTCGAAGCAGCTCGTTTGGGGTTGCTTGCGTTATGTCTAAAGTGGGCTTGTCCACAGTCAAATAAAGTAGCCGAATACGCCAAGCTCTTGCGGATAGTGCTGTGACGCACCGCCAGCCATTGCTTCCAGAACCTCAGGTCAGGAGATTTGTCTCTGTGGTAATAAATCTCGCAGTGGGTGCCCACAGACCCTGACGAGGCCCTGCAGGTGGCCATAGAGCAGGATAACAACACGCTGTGGGCTTGAGGAATGCTTCCAGGTTTCTGATGAAACATTCAGATTTCACCTGCATCCCATAGGAAAGGCGTAGGAGTTACACAAGTAGGTACCTCACACAATGTCGGAAGCCAATAAGGCGGCACCGCAACACACCCATATTTGATCAAATGCTCAGCAGTGACGAAACGTGTGTCCAGTATAAGACTCCCAAGCGTGCCAGACATTGCTTGTCGCCTCGGGAGCCTGTGCCTTACACCAGGCAAGATCATGCTCTGTATATGGTGGACTAGTCGCGATTCGCGAATTCGTCCACTAAGAGCTGCTACTATCGGGCCAAACCATAACTGCGGACATGTACTCGGAGGAGTTGGAACGTGTGCAACATTCACTGCAACTTAGCTGCGAGAGTGCAGCTGCAAGAAGGTTAGCAAAAAGTGTTGGACGCAGTTGGGATAATTTTAACACTAGGAGTAAGTGTAATTTTCTGTATATCTTTCTGTTTCTTTCAAAAACGGCAGATCTTTTTGGTTACCTTGTAGATACCATTCAGGTGGTATAAAATTTGTAACTGTAAAGATGCATTGCTGTCACGTTTCCATGGTTGAACTGCAATTGAAACGTACTAAAAGCTTTAGCTAACTATTTGTATGACAATAAAAAGAAGGTAATCAGAAGTCGTTATATATATATTCTGATATGTTTCCATAGAAGTCAGTAAATGTCTCTAAAATCTATAAAGTTAAGTGAAAATAGCAGTATAGTTAAAACACAATAGTGAACTACTGAAATATTCTCTATAAATACACCAATTATAATTAACGCATATATCTACTACCAAGGATCAGAAAATGTTTATTTCTTCTCAGATATTGCGCCTATTTCTAAACAGTGTTACAAAACGTCAAAGAAAAAGTTCATATCCTAATGCAGGATTGTCCACTCTTATCAGATTACCTAGTTTTTATGTATTAGGTCCAGCCGTTCTGGTGTAATTCGTAAAATATCCTTTCTTCATTGAGTACCGTTCCCATGGAAATCACAGAACTCTTTTGTTAATTTATTGATAAATAACTCTTCTTCTCCACAACCACTGTCACTGTACCAAAATTGCTGATCATCCCTCCACAAACTTCGGAGGAGATAGTTTTTAAAGAAGAACAAATTTAATGTCGCTCCCTTAGCTCAATTTTCGGCTAGTAACAGTAGCCAGTAGATATTGACAATGTTCATGGACTATAATGTCATGTCCGTGAGCTAAACTGACATATCCTCGGGCGGGGCCGTCACGTCCGTGAACATAGATTTAAAAGATAAGAAATCTGTCAGAACAGATACTATATTCGGATAGGATCTAGGTTTGCATTCTAGATCTAACATGAACACAAGAAAGAAATAATGAATTTAATCAAATCTTTACTTTTTAAAAGTAAAAAAATGAACATTCGTTTTTTCTAAGAATGACCCCTCCCCCCCACAAAAAAAAAACGTCGATGGAGTATACCAAAATTTAAGGTGCGACGGACAAGGGGAAGCGGGGTTAAAGGGGCAAAACCTCGAAATTAACGGAAGATAAATAAAAGATTTATATCCGCGATGATTCAGAATAAAGGACGTTACTTTCGGGAGGTGATTTCTGACATTGAAAGAGGTAAAAAAAAAAGTTCTATGAACATGGGTAAAATTCCGCTTCATTTTGGAGATACAGCGTTTTCACTTTGAGCCCAAAGTTGACGCCTAGCAGTGGGAAGAAATATATAATTCTCAGTAAGTCAGAAACGGCTCATTTAGTGAAAAATCCGTTTGAAGAAATTTGTTTCTAGCGACATGTTGGACATCAGTAGTGAAAACGCGCTGTCTTCGGATTGTCAGTGTTGCCAACCACATACAAAATTTACGTTTTTCAAACGTCACTACATCGTGTTATTGGATATTTGACATCTAGTGATGATATAGAACACACTTAAAGTATACAGCACAGTGTTGCAAACTATGGATGAGACAAAAATGTTCTCCCGATCTAATACAAACTACGGGTCGATACATCTGAAATCATCCAGCTTGATTGCAAGACTTTTTTTAAAATAATTTTAATACTTATATTCCATATATAAGAATAGTTCAAAATTGATATTCTTTTATTTTTATCCTCACCGATCAATTAATGGCCAACATTTTTGCAGTCATTTGCAAAAAAGTGTAATATCTTGGTACTGCTCTATCAAAGGACATTCGAACAAAAATAATTTATTCCTTTAGAATCTACTTGGTAGTTCGAGTCCTCTGCATGAGAAACCTAAAACGTAAGTGAAGTACTTAAACCGTGTTAGAATGTGATTGTCAAAACAGAATAAAGTCCTGTTTGAAGGGTGTTTTCCGCACAGAACCTTGATCTTTCTGTATAGTATCACACAACAAAATATATTGAATGTGTACGAAATATGGTTTCGTAATTCTTATGAATTATTCAAAGACCAAAACTTCGTATTTTATGTGTTTTGCAGGCCTGATATCTCTGGTGACATAAAATATTAAAATCTATGTTTTTTCATATGCAATACAGTTGGTATTAGGAGAACATGTGGTATACATTTCTACTTTGATATTTGAATTTGAGCTGAATATTGATTTCAAAATTGAGGATTAATAAAGCTCGTGCGAGCTTTGGAGGCCCAATACCTCTGGTGTCAGACCAGATAAAAACATTTTGTACTTTTGTAAGGAGGAACTATTGAACCTTTATGTTTAAATTTGAAATTTCCAAATTTGCAAAATTCGGGATAAATAATATTCGTGCGCGGTTTGGTAATCATATTACCAAAGTTCGCTCGAGCTTTATTAATTCCCAATTTCCCAATCAATCATCCGTTCAAACTAAAATATCATTGTTGAAATATCAACCATATGTTCTCCATCTATAATTGTATAAACACGTAAAATAAAAATATGTTTTATATTTTGTCCCAGCATAGATATTGGGCCTCCAACGCGCATAAAATACGAAATTTTGGATTTTCAAAAATTTATAATAAAATTAAGAAACCACATGTCATATTTTGTATACGTTCATATTTTGTATACGTTCAATATACTTTGATGAGTAATTGTGTAAAAAAATATCAACGTTCACTTTTCAATTCCTTCCGGCAAAAAAATAAAAATAAATAAAACAGGAATTTATTCTGTTTTGACAATCATATTTGGATCATATTTGTCTATTTTGATCAGTTCAATTGCGTTTTAGGCTTTACACGCAAAGAACTAAAATTATGAAGCAGACTTTAAAAAAATTATTTTTGTTTGAATGTCTTATGATAAGGCTGTACCGAGATATTACATTTTTCTAAACGACTGCAAAAATGGCGGCCATTATTTAATGGATGGGGATAAAAATAAAAAAGAATATCCATTTTGAACTATTCTTATATAAGAAATATAAGTATTAAAATTATTTAAAGAAGAAAAAAAGGCTTGCAACCAAGCTGGGTGATTTCAGATTTACTGACCCGTAGTTTGTATTAGATCGCGAGAACCTTTCTATCTTATCCATAGTTGGATATGAATCCTTAATTTAACTTGTAATTTCGAGAGGTCGCCCTCCCTATCTCCGCTTCCCCTTTTCCTTCGCACATCAAACTTATTCCATTGTTTTACATAGACGATATTCAATTTAGAACAATTTTGTAGTACTAAACGTTTGATATTTCAACTATCTACATATCTGTCGCATTCCGATCTGTCAATGTTATTGATTTTCAATATGGAATTTAAGATATGGTGAAGTCCTGTCCATAGTCGTTAAAATGTTATGCAAATGTTGCACTTTGGGAATCAAATAATGGATTTGTTTTCATTTTCCCTTAGTTTTAGCACTTATGAAAGCACACTAAAGCGTAATCGTTTGGAAGGGTATTATGCTTATCATTAATGAAAATGGGTTTTGGATAATATCATTAATAATTATTATTATCTTCGGTTATTCTCATTTCATTTAGTAATTCTAAAGATAATTCGGTACTCTATTAATACTGTTATAACCTACATTAACAATTTGATTACACACTTAAAGCTAAGGGCTGAAATCAAAGAGGAACTAACCAACACAGTCAATAAAGACGTAATAATTCTTTAGTCGTATCCATGAGACATCTCTTTGCAATCTGATATATTACTGTTTGTTTTCGAGTGGATGGGATGGCTCTAGAGTCCATGTGACGTCAAATAGATTATCAGATTGGGAACAGATGTCAGATAAATGCAACTAAATAATACTCACGCACTTATTGACTATGTGATTTATGTCCTTCTCTTGTGGGATCTCTTAATTTATAGTTTTGTTTCGTCTTTTACCTCTTTTGCTCTTCCTTTCTTTCGTTTATTGAGTCTAAGACACTTTTGCCTTGACTTCAACGTATCATGTAACACTTTTCCATTGTTAAATCTACAGTACATAAGTTCTTCTAGCTTTAATTATGATTTGATTCTGGAAGTTGGCTCGTTTCATATTGTTGTTACTTTCTGATTTATCCTTTGTACAGTGTAACATTTTCTCGCTTATTGCCGTGGCAGTGGCGGCTCGTGACATAAATAATAAGTAAAGTACAACCAAGACGTTCATCCATCAACACGTTCCTACTATCTTTGTTCGTTCACATTTATTATTCTGGGCTTACGTTAGACAATATGGATACTTATAATGCCACTATCTGATCTCAGATGGTGTTGACAAATTTTCTGGCCAAATTAATACTTTTTCATGCCTATTTAGTTAATACATACCATAATAATTAGTGAAGCTCAACTTCACAAACTTCACCTGATGAACCGCCATTGTGCCTTGGTATATTATTGATTCTTGCTTGTTTGCTGAATACACAGTTAAGATGTAATATCATTAATGAACTAAACTGTTCAAAACATCACAGTCTGCAAAATAAGTAGATGGGTCGCAAAGTGCACGATATTCGGTAGGGTCGTAAATTACATGGTCGCAAAACATACGGACTGTTAGGTGGTACTTCATATACTGTACTTAGATCTCTTTTATGCATGGCGTTTCTGTAGCGTATACAGAAGACCCTCAAACAGCCCATTCTCTAAAACAATGGAAGCAAATGGGTGCTTTTATGCAGGAATTGTGTCGACGTTTCTTTGTTTCCACGTTCTGAAACACGCGCCGTTTCAATGGGTATGTTTATGTAAACAGCGTGCAGAGCCGAAGTGTTGCCAGGCGTTCTTGACTCCGATTGCTCAAGAGATTTCTCTGAAAGTGGTCATCGCATTCAAATAGTCACTGGCAATATTGCCCACGTTCACTTCATATTTCTTTACTTTTGCTCACAACACCCACGACAGAGTCCGTGTATAAAAACGTACAGAAGAAAATGTCTTGGTGCTGGCCACAAAAGTCCATGCATAAAAGGAGCCTTACTGCAAATTTCCTGAAAGTTGCTTAAAATTCTACTTACTTTTCCATTTTGAATTATTTTTGTTCATTATAATTTTTTAATGTTTTTTTTTCGGATCGATTGCTTAATGTTTTTTTTTATTTATATTTTTCATTAACTTTTCTTATAGTGAAATAAGCATTGTATAAACATTCATTACTATAAACAGTTCTATAATATGATTTAGTAGTACGTAATATTAAAACATTTTTTCAAACATTTTTGTATTTCAATGTGTCTTGGGTCAATATGATATGTCCAAGCCGAAACGGAGTCCTTTGATGCCTGAATTTTCTAATATTCTGGTTTGGAGTTAGGGATGAGGAAGGACAACGCTTCAAAACTATTTTTAACTTTTCTAAATTCTCTGTTTCTCTCCCTCCCTCTTTGCCTCTCTTTCTCTCTCTCTCTCTCTCTATCTCTCTCTCTCCTACTCTATATTTTCACCCTTCAGTTAAATCAGAAAAAAACTTTTTATCAGTTGAGGTTTCAGATTTTTAGTTCAGATATTTTCCATGTGACCGTACGGCACACACATATATTCCTAATGTAAAAATAGATATGTTTTAAAAAGATATGGAATGGTTTGATTTGAATGAGGAATGGGACCACTAAACCACAAAAGAAGAGAATAAAATGTATTTTAATGAAAACAATAAACTTCCGCTTTTGAAAGATATGTCCTTAATTAATTTATAGCAAAGATTTTTAAAATACTTTGTTCCCAAATGTCGTATTTTCTTACATCACCGTAGTCTAAATAAGAAATGTACGAAGGGCGTATCATAATGATTTACGATTTTCAATGTGTTTTGTACCGTACCCGGCCGATCGGCCATTCATGCGTATCACAATGAACCTAATATATTTGCCTCTTTACAGGTGGCAGCATTAGTCTGACAGTCGAATTCTACAGCTAAAACAGCACAATTGTTTCAACTCCATGAGAATGACTCCGGACAACATGAAGAAGGATCAGCAAGGGCGCCGTCGGACATCCTTGTCTCTGTGAAAACAAAAAGGTGTGTCAACTGCAAAAGTTTGTAAGACTATGTGGTGAACATGCACGCTCACATGAAACGGTTTAGAACTCAGTGGATAGCTGGAAATGTGACCGCAGATCGACCGCAAAGGGGACTAGTTCAGGCAGGAAAGTGAGGGTGTGACACTATCAGGAAATATCACCACTGTGAAAAACCTGATTCTGAAAAATAGGGGTATGACATTTCCTCAATTGGACGTGGAAAGTTGTAAGTTTCATCTTTAGAATTAGCTTTTCCCAAAGCTGATGTGGCACTCAGGTTTCAGCCAGCACTGGTTCCATTCTCAGTCGATGTACGGCCACGTATCCAGCTATTCACCTCTCCAAAGAGGTCTACCTGCTCTTCATATACTCACCAAGCTATTCAACTCTTCCATCAAACTTGGCTTTATACCTCAGACTTGGAAAACCGCGCATACGATATTCATTCCCAAATCAAACAAAAGCCGCCTCTCATCAGCCAACTACAGACCAATTACACTGACTAACACTATAGGAAAAATCGGTGGAACTACATTATCCAAAAGACTAAACCTCTATCTAGAAGAATCCAATCTTTTTGCCAAGAATCAAGCCGGTTTCAGATCCAAAGTTTCCACCTTAGATTAGCTGATGAGAATAGTAATAGATTCACAAATTGAAATAAACAAAGGTTGGAGAGCGACGGCCATATTCGTGAATTGAACATCTACCTTCGACACGGTATGACATGATGGTCTATTATACAAATTATATTCATTAAATTTACCAATTACAACTATCAGATGGCTCATTCAATTTTTAACAAATAGAACGACAAATCTGGGGATATATTTTCAAACAGCGTTACTATCAAAAGAGGAGTTCCTTAGGGGGCAACCCTAAGTCAAATTTTATACTCAATTTACGTCAACGATACTCCAAATCCAACTCACAAATTAACTCATTTAGGACTCTTTGCAGACGATACTGCTTATTGGACTACTGCAAAAACGGTAAATGCAGCTATTAAGAATCTCCTAATACCGGCAAAACTGTTCATTGATTGGAGCAGAATCTGGAAGCTTGAGCTCAATGCCAAGAAAACACAGTTTATCATCTTCTATCCGCCAGGCAAGGGAACTAGAAAGGACAAAGAGAAAGCAATCTTAATAAATAAAACAAGAATAAGACCATCTCGAACCACCAAACATCTTGGAGTCACACCAGATCAACGGCTAAATTTCAAACCTCACGTTTTGGACAGACGAAATAAAGCATTACAGATCTTCGCAGACTTCACATTCTTTTACCCAACTCCCCCCTTAAAACTCAAAATTAGGAACTATTTATCTATTTTCAGACCAACTCTAATCTATGAACAGGAATTACTAAGTTCTAATATTAGCACAGACCTATATGAAAAGTTTGAAAGATACGGTACTGGCTGAGAGTCTCTCGGAGGACGTGGCAAGACGGGAAGACAGCTTTGTATAAGGACATTCATATAACGCCAATCAAATAATATGTAAATCAATGCAAGATAAGGAATAAAGAGGACAAAACATTTGCACAACTGAATTTTCCGACTCAATTGAACAACAATACACTGAGACATAACATCACATTACAGGAACTACTAAAACCAAACAATAAACATGCGCAGTGAACGACACTTTCCATCTCATTATCAAACTAAACAACAAATCCATGGATGTTTCGAGAAAAGAACGAAAAATATGATGCACATGGTCAAATTGCATGAAAAGGGAAACCTAATATTCATCTAAGTTTACATTCCAAATACCTCTCATACTTACCTAATATAGACTTGACTATTTGACGACAAAATTAATATCCAACATCCTAAATTTCTCTCTCAAATTAGCGTAATATTCAGAAAGACCCACTCGATCAGTTAGTTGCTATTATAATTACATTTCTTATACACTTTTTGAACACTTGAATATTATTATTTTTTTTGCACACTTCCAGTTCGTACAGTTTTGGACCCTCATAAATAGTAAATCAAAAACCACTTTTCCTGGTTGGGTGTTGGAGGGGATTGTGGACCCTGGTGCAGGGTCCGATTCGGGGAATAGCTGAAAATATTTAAATAAGAAACGTTTCCTCACAAATAGTCAGACTCCAAGGACGAAAGTGGCCGAGGATGGCCAGAAGTCCCGTCTAGGTGGTCCTGCAGGCCCTAGGCATTATACTTTACTCTATCTTGTAACATTAATTTAAAGAGATCCCAACTTCGTATACGTCTAAATAATACATGCTGGTTCTAATCCAGATTGAGTATGAAAACTGATTTTGTTCTAAAATTCAAAGTACTCGTGTATCATTATTTCCTAGGAAATTCAATTTCTTGTCCACAGCTTAGAGAATGATATTGTCGTGAATGAAACTAACTGAGTTCAATTATTTTCCAACTGTGATGAAGAGTGACGCTAGGAGTCCATTTCCTGTCAACTGTATGGCCATTGTTGGCTTAATGCTTCAGTGAAACATGTCTCCTGCTCCGAAATCTTGCGAGATCATGGATTTCAGATTGGGACTAGCCACTGTGCCTCAGTGGTGCTTGGGGTCGTCGCTTAGATCCCAGCTCATGCCATGTGGGCTTTTTGTGTTGGACAAAAACCGGGTGCGTGGGTTTTCCCGGGTTTCTCCCTTTTCCTATCACTTTGTTCATTTCACCAATTCATCCCATCATAATTCATTCCGCCTGAGTCAAAGTTGTCTAAAGGCCTTACATAAAATAAAATATATCAAAAGGTTGGGACCAGAGAGACAAGTGAATTCAAGACTTGCTACCGGTCATCATGACAGTTCTTTTAGGCTGCTTCTCAATTTCACATAGCGAATGTCGTAACCTACATTAACTGTTCAATTTTCTCGGAAGTTTAGTTGTCGAAGACGCCACCTGTTAGATTTTCTACTTGTTCAGGTCTGGATTAGACCTACCTGTTCAGGCCATAAATGAAAATTGAAGTGAAAACATCTCTCAAACGATAAGTATTGTTAAAATTAACACAAAAATTCACAGCCTCGTGACCAGAACTCTAACCCAAATCTCCCAGATTTCAGTCGGATAATCTGTCCATTACACTACTACGACATGGTCAATTCTCTGTGTATATTGAATTCCCGAACTCTCCCAGAGCGTTTAGAAGTCAAAGCACCCCTCACATGTTTGGAGATTTTTGTTGAGGGATTTGTCTACAATTGTCCACTTCGAAATTATATATGTTACACCTTTCTCCAAAGAAATCTTTTGGGAGGTAAATATTGAAATCAACAAAAAAAAAATTACAAACGTCGTGACCGGGCTCGAATCCAGATCTCCAGCTTCCGGTCGAATATGCTGCCCATTATACCATTAAGGCAGTGCCAATAGTTTCTCTCTGCCCTATGCCAGAAAGTGCATTTTCTTTGCTAATTCCTATAACGAAAGGAAAGGGTGTTTTAAGCAGAAGTGCATAAACCAATGTCGTTAATTACTAGAATGAGATTAGTATTTGGAAAGATGAAGTTTCGAAGTCGTAGCAATAAGAAAAACAAGACAAATATGAGGATAGATATAGATAATCCACTTTCCGTCACTAACGAGGAAAGAGACACCAGGACAACGGAGTAGGGACAAATAGAGGGAAGTGAGTAGGAGAGAGAGGGAGATAGAGAGATAAATTGGGCTCAGAGAGCGACAAGAGAACTCTTCAATGCCCGGACGACGCTCTGCGCCAACTGGAAATGTGGTCATTAACTCTGTGATTAATGGTTGTAAAAGCCGCAATATTACAAGCTGTGGCAGGCTGGTATCACTCCTGGACATTGCAAGATATCTATATATGTCTTCCTTGTGCTCACCTGCAGTTTATAGTGTCTCTTAGCTGACGGTTAGACATGTCCTGTCTTGTATGTAATACCTGGAGGACGACATTTTTCTTTGTTCTTTTTTGGACGTATATACCATAAACTAACATTTACCTTTGTTGTTAATGTGTTAGATAATATCTAGGCTTTCCGGGGCGGTACTGAAGCCCTAGACATATGTTTGCCTTTGTCAACTTCAAATGACAAGTTTCTTTCATATCTTATTTTAGTGGAACCCGACTTTTACCGGTCAGAGGGTAGATAAAGGGGCCAACGGCATTTTGGTTTGAAATTGCTCCCAATCTGTTAGTCAGGAGCAAAATAGTATATTCTGAAAATTTCAGACCGCGGAAACTTCAAAAACGGCCAGAAAATAAGGCGAAATTGGCCATCTTTGA
>JAGDQP010006232.1:32967-43579 GCA_022664845.1 Lepisma saccharinum | reverse complement strand
GGGCCAACGGCATTTTGGTTCGAAATTGCTCTCAATCTGTTTGTCAGAACCAAGGTAGTATATTCTGAAAATTTCAGACCGCGGAAACTTCAAATGCTGTTGGCCCCTTCATCTACCCTGCTCAAAGATGGCCAGTTTCGCCTAATTATCTGCCAGATTTGAAGTTTCCGCGGTCTGAAATTTTCAGAATATACTACTTGGGACCTGACAAACAGATTGAGAGCAATTTCGAACCAAAATGCCGTTGGCCCCTTTATCTACCCTCTGACTCTAAAACGAATTGCATAGTCTGTGAAATAATTTCCTTTGAATGTTCTGTCCAGACCTCATCAAATGGTCACCGGGTAATTAGGGTCAAGTTTTGGACCGGATTACCGAGTCCATGTTTGGGACCCGGGCTGCCCTGGTGGTTCTATTTCGACCTGGTGACGCAAAGGTCAAGCGAGGGTGTCAATTCCTTCTTTATTATATGCAGCTACGTTCAAACAGTGTTTCTTTCAGGAGTGATAGAGAGTATGGGTCAGAACCCATAGAACACGAAAAATATCATACCGAAAAGATCCTAATTAACACATGGAAATATTCTCATATCCCCGGAAAGATAAAAAAACAAATACCTTTTCTCAATCACCCCCAGAAAGGGAACAGTTCTGAAGACTTTGTAAATCACACAAGCGATAATATTAATTTAATACCAGCCAGGAATCAAACCACGTTAAATCTCGTGAAAACAGGGTCACTCACATTCGGTCAATTGAAACAAGCTTTAATTATAAGGTCGCTGAGTCACAGAGTCCGTATGGTCGTTTGGGTCAAGATCGAGTCACCTTGGCCATTTAATTGGATCGAGAACAATCAATTGGGTCAAGTTTTGGACCGGGTCGTGACCAGATCACATTTGTACGGGTCAATCTCGGTAACTCTCTGATTTAAGATCTGAATCTATCTTATTCTACAAAATTATATTTCTATATTATGCAAGGTGTGCCTAAATGGTATAACATTTTGGGAGGCCGATTACATGCTATATTTTCGAAATATAAGGAGTTAAAGTTTGAGCCCAATTAATTAACTTCACCCAAACGTAAGTAAAATTATTATCTGTCAACAAACAAACAATATTATTTAAATCCACCGTAAATTTTTAGTAGAACGTTACTTTGTATTCAGCTCGAGGATCTAACAAGTTAAAATATGATGTTGTTAACTTTATAGCATTGACAATTTGCAATGAAGAATTATTATTGCTTTTAAATGACGTTACATTGGTTTGTTGTACATAATCTCTAGTAACAGCAAACATAGTATGTCAAGCGTAAAGTAATGCAAACTGTAAGTAATGTTAAAAGTGAAATGTTCGAAATGAATATCCAAATTAACAATACTGCCCTCTGTGAACCATATATGATGATTACCATCACTACGAAATATGCAATAATTCGGTGTAGTATAGTTTTAAAAATATCGCTTTATAAAAAGTACTTACACTGTCAAAATATTCACTTCAAATTTTAAATTTAATGCTAATCGCATTGATGCGAATCGGGTACGAGGAGCAAATGTTAACTTTCATGCGTAATTTATGATTTACCTAGAGATATTCTGGGTCGAAAATCTACCGCTCGTATCACGCAAACTAAGCACTAACATTTGAGGAATTATTTTCAATATGTAAAAAGCCAATCAGTCGATGATGTACAGCAGTCATTAGAGTGTTCGCCTTGTAATCGGGAGGACGCGCGTTTGATTTCTAGTGCCAGCCATGCTGAATGAGGCTTTCCTAGTTTGAGTTGGTTAAATCAGGGAAATCCTGTAATGGTACCTTGAATAAAGCCTTGGCCGATTCCTTCCGAAATTCTACTCTTTGTTATTTGTTAAATATTTCATATGTAAAATGGGCTAATTGATAAACACACATTAAAAATTAAATAAGCTGTTCTTATTTATCACCTATCTTCCATGATCCCGTTTCTTATTTCCTCAGTGTCGACCCATACCATCCACTAAATTGAGTGTTATTTTAACTCTTGTATCTTCTAAAAAGCCTGCAACAGTGTGAGGAGGGATTTCATAATTTAGTTTGTTATTTTATGAGTCTCAAATATACATGATAATTAGTTTATAGTGATATTTGAACAAAGCAAACTTTGAGCTTAGTTGACTACACTGGTTTACTTATGGCAACATTGTTCACAGCTGTGACTCTAATACTTAGCCAGTATGACATTAGGAAAGATTTAACCTATATAATCCGACTGTTTCGAATATATCAATATATTATCAAGTGAGACCTTGCAATATTTTCTCGAACTTATTATTATTTCCTATTTCTCTCCCCTTTCTCTCTCACTCTTTCTTGCCCCTTTTGGTTCGTAGCAATTAAATATTTGCATTGGTCCATTATGAAAATAATTATCGATTTGAGACTTTCTCTTGTAAGTATGATCATGGAGTAAATTATGTATGGTAATTCTACTCAGCTAATTCCTCTCTTGAAAAGTTATTTCTTCTTCAAGATACCAAATGTACTGTTTTAGACAACGGTCAACCAAAATGAAAGGTTGCCAAAGATCGGAAATATCCGTTCAAATAAACAGAATTTCTAAAACATTCTTAGTGTGACCATGGCGAGGGAACTTTTAAAATAAAATCATACAAGGAACATCCACAAAGTGATGTACAGCGAATTCCACGAAACATGGCAGAAATAAATTACATGTGAAATAAACAAATAAATGATTATTTTATTATCTGCGGAAAAAAACTGTTCGAAAAAGTGGAATCCCCCTTGAAATGTTTCTCAGCTGGCGCAGAAAAGTAACAGAAAGCCATAAATGACTTGAATGAAAATTTGTACATACTTAGTAAACATAAAATAAGCGAATAATTTTTTTTCTGCTAAAAATGAATTTAAGGGGGGACAGAGACTCTTCCAAACATGTCACAAACACAACATTTTGTGTAAACCCAGCCCAGAACTAAGTTAGTGCAAACAAGATCAAAGCGGAACTTCACACATATATTGTAAAAAAAAAGTGAATACTGTGGCATCATTTTTAACTCTAGGAGCGATACCAAGTATGCGGGCGTTATAAAGCAACCTTTTCAGGTTTCAGGGGTCTCAGAGGTAGATTCTGTTAGGTACGATGAGTTACTCGGGCTTGGTCATTCTGCAGCAATGTGCTTCAAGGCAAACAACAACAATTAACATTCAAATAACAAGTTTATTTACATTATAAAGAAAACGTAAAAATGGAGTTTGATACAACAAAATTAATTACATCTTAAAATAATTCACTTGAAAACTTTAGAAATTAAATCTACATCGTTTTGATCTAACTAAGCGAAACAACGACAGGCTGTCCTATTTATTTCAGATCACTGAATTTCATTTACAATGCAACTGGTTCAATTAATTATCTAATATCGAAGTTTCAACTTCTTCCTGAAGAAGACCTTGGATAGTTGCACGAAAACATGAAAATAGGACATGTTACATCTCTGGGGATAAAGTGTGTTTCGTCTACTGGAAATTCTAAGTTCTAAAATAAACTTTACTAACCTGATAGACTAGTTGAGAATTCTAAGTTCACGTATAGATGTCGACTAACAACTCACTCTCCGTCTTCTGGGGTGATATTCCTTCTAAAATTCACGACCTTAGACCTTATATAGGGGGCCTCGCGCTAACGCCCCGGAAGGCTTACTTCCACAATCTCGACGTTTCACCATGAACACGTAGCCTTTCCGCAAATATCACACGATGCCATATTTGGTAAAAAAGATAGGAATTGAGGAGAAGATGTTTTGGGGTGTTGAGTAACAGTTACTATGCATCACTTGACCACAAACTCTCCTTGAGAATGTCTGTTTTGATATTATCTAGCCCGTCCTATGATATTGTCTTCCTCTGCTTGTCCATACTCATCCTTCCTGAATTGCGTAAAACAGGACTTTTCATATTTAATCTCTACCATATTCATGACAAGCTTCCTTGAAAGCTAACAACTGACCTTGCTAAGTTGCTGTCATATTTCCGAATTTCGACGTTGCTAAGCAGGGAATCGACAAATATTCTTTCAACAGGCTTTATACTATTTCTCTTGTATTTTAACGTCACACAAACTAGGAGTCTCGCTCCAATCGTGGGTCAAAACATTAGGTGAAGCAAAATCTAAGATAGGGTGGGTAAGACATAATCCTATTTCGCCACAATACGTATTTTTTCTGTGGAAAAATTGTTTGGGGAGGGCAAAATCCCCCTGAAATATATTTCAGACGGCGCTAACGATGGCTGAAAAACATGAACGAATATTATGTAACCGCACGTACATAGTATATAAACACAGAATTGAAAAGATAAATTTAAAAAAATTGACTTTAAAAATTTGTAGATTATCGAAAAGCACAATTTAAATGACGTAAATTTACTTCGAAAATGAAAAATATTATTTTTGCAATATTATTCACGGATCGAAAATGAGTTTTCTAGTACTTCAAGGAAATTTATATGTACCTCAGCTTAATAGAAGGTAATATAAGATACAAAAAGACAATGACGAAAATTTACTTTTGGAATGGAGTTCTTCATTTTTTAAACAGGTTTATTTTGAAGCCATTCTTCCGTCTTCAATATTCATCATATCTATCCTGTAAATATTGTAAAGTGGTTGCTGGACTTTACTTTGCATTGTCAATTTCCGATCATGCACGTGTCGTTTCATGTCAAAAATCATAGTTTAAGATATAGGTGTAGAAACAGATATTTTGCGTACTTTTACGAGGTATGTTTGGAAGGGCTCTGCCCCTTTAGACCCTTCTAAGGCAGGAAAAATATCTAAATTTTATGTATACTATGTGTGTGAGAGAGGTTTGCACTAATTTTGATATTTGGACTCAGAAAATTTTGGTTTGCATACACAATTATTATAATTTTAGTCATAATTATATCTACTTGAAGTTCATTTCATATCTAAAACAATCATAAGCCCCCGTCCCGCCCCCGTAAAAGCCTTTTACCCATTCGAAAAGATAAATTCGAGCGTTCGCCTAGTTACTAGCTTGTCATTCCCTTCTTAATTTAAACCTTCAGATAGGTAACTTTAAGGAGAATCTCGTTGCTAAAAATTTGTTGGCAGTAAGTTTAATGATCAAACATTTACAAACAAGAGAGAAATAGAATTACACAAAAATAAAAAAAAAATACTCTAAAAAACTGACAAAATTCAAATCAAGAGTGTTTTCAAATGGGGATTGTAATCGTGGAAAGTCAACTGTTACTCTTAGCAACGTCTGTTATCCCTTCCCTTCTAATTACGGAGTTCATTTTAAAGCCCAGTTTAAAAGCCAGTCTTAGAGTCACTGCTCCAAAGATAACAGTCTACAATATTAAACTTCATCCCGAATCATTCAACGTTCTAAGAAAGAAGTGTACAAGGGACAATAGGAGAAACGCGTTAATCTGTTATTGTTCCGTCAGAAACTATGCGAAGAAAGGAATTCGACCTCATTGCAGGGAGAGAGAATTTTACGACAGTGCGTTGATGTTCCAGAAGATGGCAATGATTGCTTTCTGGAAGGTCTTAACTAAGACGATTGATAACGCCAAATGAACTGTACAATTTCGAACAGAGGAGAAGCAGAGGAGACAAGAGCTTTAGAAAATAAAAGCAGAAAATAAACTCATCGCATCAAATGCTTATACAGTCACCAGAGAGGGAAGAAACTGGATGTCTGGATGTGGAAGATAGGAAATAAAAAGTTACTCAAGGGTTTGCAGATGAGAAATTTGATGAAATGTGGCCATTACCTTTGCGATTAATGTGTCTAAAAGCTACAATATTAGAAGCTGTGGCATTTTGATAATGCAGAATGTCTTGTGAAAGTGTTTATATTTCTCTGTAATGAAGTTTATGGTGTAAATGTTTCATATTCTGACTATTAAAGGTTTAGGATGGGGAGAATTATGCAAACTTATGTTTCATTTCTTTAAAGGCTTTAGAAATCACATTAAAAAAAGTTCTAGGTCAAACCTTAATATGTTTATTTTTTAAAGAAGTTTCAATTTTATTTAATGGATTTTTATTTTCATAATTTCATATTTCGTTTCTTTTACGTGTATAGAAGTCTGAATATGTTTTTGTTTTTTTCAGAATGTAATGATTACAAAATGAACTAATTATCTGGCATCATTGAGTCAGAGTATGATTCAAAGATTTTGGTCCAAATAATGTCGCCTTGGACTATGAACAGCTTTATTAAATATTATTTGCTTTGGTGTGCTGATACCTTAAAATGTGCGGTTGGGCCGTGAATACATATATTTTTTAATTCTAATAGTCTGGAAGACTATCATATCAATTTTCAAAAGATAATAGTCTCATTGAGAAAGGTATGGTAGTATCCAAGCGATACTTAAATCAGAATAAATGCTTCTCAGATTTGAAGTAAGAACTATAATGATAGTTTTGGTATGTGACAAAAATTTCAATATGTGGTTTAACTATTGTTGAACTAATGTTTGCTAATTTTCATCTAGGAAATACTTTTCCGGAAATATATCGTAAATATCTATGATTATGAGAGTATCCTTACTGTACTTATTTTGATCCAGGGCTGCTGTTTAGATACTCCCTCGAGTGTAAGATTCGACATAACCTCATCAAAGGCGATATCGACCTAGTTATTTCTTGTGTATTGAGAGATACATGCCTCGTCAATTAACTTTCTACACAGAATACATTTCAAATGTGCTTTTTGTGGCACATATTTTTGGATACAAATGTAAGAATTTTTTTTTAAAAATCTCTCACCGGGATCCATTTGTGACAAAACTGACGTCAGAATCCCTTTCCCATTTAATAAAATCAAACGAGATTCAAAATGGCGGGCCTGAACGTACCCTGCAACATCTTCGGTCTTTCATCTTATATTCTGTCGCTGTAACTTATCGGAAGTTCAAAATGTGAAACAGAAACTTTAGTTGTTGTTATATCGTCCCTTTTAATTTTTCATAAATATTCTAATCCGAAGCTGTTTGGACTTCCCTTATTGATTCTCTAATTATAAGTTGTTGTTTTTATTTCTTTTACATTCTTTCAGTTTACGACATAATATAATAGTAATCTAGCCTGTGTCATAATCCCTTCATCGGTTGAGTTCACTTAACGAACGTTCTTCTAAATGTTAGTTGATGCTACAAAATTGACTAAGAAAAACGATTATAAATCAGAACAACAGTTCGAAAGAATCTGGTGATATTGACACATAACCTTACAGTCAAAAGTGCACTTGAAAGTCCAGTAGGTACACTCTTTCCCTCATTAGATTAGATAATATTTTATAACTACACTTTTTGTATAAAGTATTCTGAATTTGGAAATTTGCAAGACATTCAATTGCAAAATACGTTACAAGTCGTGTAAGGAAAAGTGTATAATTGGAGCTATTTTTGGATAGAAAAGAGAGTACTTGACTTCTAAAAAAAAAGTAACAACGAGGAAAAATTAACAATTGGCACAAACATCGGTATATACTGTATGTTTTGATTAACAAATTTTCGGTTGTTATATGCTGCATTCTTTAACATAGGAACTGAATATCCATCATACACTCCATCTGAATACGTCGTTACAGAGAAAAAAAAAGTACCTGCCAAATAGCTTTTTAAAACTATTATACATTCATTCTGAAAAAAAAATCGATTTTATTGTTTGCCATTTTTTTTTTTTTTTTATGAATATATTGTTATTTTCTTTGTTGTGCTCGAAAGTTTTCTGATTAGTTCCTCAACAAAAGTTACATAACCAAAGTCACAATAGATAACAACTATGAGAACATGTTTTGGCTTGAGGGTTTCCGAACCTTTTGTTTCCATCTCATCCCAAACTTCTTCTCTTTCATTCTTTTTATTTTTTTTTTAGAAAAAAAATTGTAAAGACTAAAGGGAATCAAACTTTGTTGGCTAACTTTTGAACCAATACTCCCATAATTCCCAGTATTTATGTTCCTTTTTCCCTTCCTTTCTATTGCTTGAACCATGGATAACTATTGTTCAAAGTTTGTTTAACTCGACTTAGTATCTTCCCTACTGGTTTAGATGGTTTCGTTCAAAACAGAGGAAATAATAAAAAAAAACCTTTTCCAACTACTGCTCTATGAGAATGTTTTTTAACTTCCTTTTCTTTATAAGAATGAACAATAGATGGCAGAAGAAGCTTTTCATTATATTATGGTGTAAAGATTTTTTTTTTCATGTCAAGCGTTAACTTTCATCCGAATTCATCATCACCTACCTTAAAAAATTTCATTACTGCTCCTGTACTTCCTTCAGACTTTCGTGTTATTATTAGAAAATAATTTTTCGTTAGGAATCTCTTTCTCTATGTTTTATAATAGTTTTGTTCATGTTCTCCTTTGAATAATAATATGAAAAAATATGTTAAGAACTTTGAAAAGTAAAAAAAAAATGATGTGATACCAAAGAAAATGAGAAGTTTACAACAAGATGGCGTCATAACTTCGTTTGATCCAACACGTCAATTAAAATTTCACCAAACTACAGTTTTTTTTTTCTTTCTTTTTTCTGTTAAACAATTGACAATCACTTTACTAGAAAGGAAAAATGATGACAACTTACACAGGACTTAACTAACGATTTAGTTTTATCCTCGTTATCAAACAAAATTCTTGTAAACTTTCAAATTTTTATTTCTTACTTTCTTACTTTGAACTTGTTTCTCCGCAAAAGTGATTTCTTAAGAACTTTTTTTGTGTAAGAACTCGCTTAACGTGTTAGTGATAAAGAATCTTGGGAAACGTATTTTTTTTAATAATATAGGAACTTAAAGGAAAACATCTAATGGTTTCTGACAACGTGCACTCACAAAGTCAAAAGTGCGTGCATGGAGCCCTCTGGCGGCTGGAGATCAAAGCTGAGAACTAAAGGTTCCAAAGAAAGAAACAGCGAAGTTCTTGATTTAGTTGAGATGCATAGAAATGAAGAAAACCCATCAAATTAAAATAATGGCTAGACCAACTTCTTACAATGCATGGGACAAATCTATATTTAGAGCTGAAGGAATATAAGAGATATTGTAGACCGAGGGTAAAGTGCCAGATTTTTGGGTGAAGCGTGATTTCGTGTCCGCATAAAATATGTTTACATTTTCACTATCCTTGGACACTACTAAACAATATTCGCAAGGGTGTCGCCCTGATATTATCATGGTCAAAGGATACAATGTGATGTTTACAAGAGCTGTTACCTAAATATTTAAGCCCATAAATACAAATAAGCAGAAATTAGTGACAAATTCTTTTTTACACGCATTATGAAAAAACGACATTCGTCTTTAAATATGAAACATCTATATATATATATATTTTTCAAGGAACATTTACAATCTTACATAATAATAATATTAACACTTTAACTGCAAACACTGTTGACCAGTGTTTATACTGACTCTGAAGTATATAAGATTGTGTTAAACAGTTAAAACAAAAAACAGTTCCAGCAGTTTCAAGTTTAACATACAGTATATTATTTGATGTGAAAGAATAAACAATGGCACCTCCAAAAGCAGAGAAATTCCCGATGGTCCATAACCCCTCAATCGCTGGACAGACCCAAGAGGGGGTTCGTGAAACAAGTGTGTGAAGAAGTGAAGGCAGCAGTGCAATCCCCTGAAGTGTTAAAGTTAGTGGTTGATTAAATTATTGTATCAGTTATGAACGTTGTGGTGCGAAGAATTAAGAAGACCCTGAAATGTAACACGGAAGAAACAAGTGAACTATCGTCGGAACTTAAAAAGAAAGATGAAGAAATTCAAAAACAAAATACGGGCTCAAATTGTGGAATGTGAGCAATATCAAAGACGACAGAATCTACGAATATTTGGGGTCGAATAATCTGCGAGGGAAAACTCAGACAGTGTAGCAATACAATAAGATTGTTTGAAGAGAAGTTGGGTGTGAAAATCGAGCAAAAAGATATGCAGAAGGCATCCAATTGATCTCAAATCTCCGGGGAAAACTCGGGCGCTGATAGTGCGTTTCACCAATTACCGCGCAAGGGCAGCGGTATTTTCCAGCAAGAAGAAACTGAAGAGAACCAACATTACAATCAGGGAAGATTTGTGTAATGAAAGACAACTCTGCGACAGAGAAGTTCTCTTACAAACAGGTATGAAAAAGTGTTTGTGCTAAAGAATGGTATAAAACACTAACCACTATGACAGATATTTTTCACTGTAAAGAGATAAAAAAAAAACTCACGAGTTTCCGTGAAGTGCGCTGTTCTATTCTTATTGTGTTATAATTATTAATATTGTATCCTTCCTTTTTTTTTCTTTTGTGACCTATATTAACATGGATCAAAATATTAAATATTCTTCAGATATAAACTATAAATTCTACAAACTGGAGCCGTAAACGGTAAATTAAGCTTCCAACAATATTTAGCTGGGTTACTACAGAATTTATTGTTGTGAGTGTATTGTTGCATAATACCAAATTCCTAGCATGTATTATTTTAGTGTGTTTGTGTATTTTCTATAATTACTTTGTATGTGTGAATGTAGTGTGTTTGTGTATTTTCTATAATTTACGT
>JAGDQP010006232.1:9179-26362 GCA_022664845.1 Lepisma saccharinum | reverse complement strand
TGTGTGTGTGCGTGCGTGTGATAAACGTAGATATGACTATGTTTTGTTCCAAACGGCCATTATATCTAACTTTGGAAAGTTTTGCTTTCGTATCCGGGAGGTCCTCGGTTCGGTACAAGCGGCTGACTGTCCTGACTTAGGATTTCCAGTGTCTTCCTCAGCCACACCAGGTATGTACCGAGATGATACCTTCAATTTAGGATCTGGTCGACTCCATACCACATTTCACAAAACCATATCTTTGAGTGATCCATAGGTACCTAAAAGCTGTAAATAAGATGCAAACCCAACGAGTATAATATATAAACCTGTCGCTTTGTTAATCTGCATATTGCTTCTTAATGTCGTGTTGATAGATCGACATGGAGACCGAGATGGATGGAGTGGCTGTAGCTCAGTTGCTATAGAGCTGGCTTAGCAATCCGACTTAGGAAAGGTTCTAGTACTGCCATATATCCTGACTGAGGTAGTACCGGGTCATTTTCCTCACTACACGAATAAACTAATGTTCATAATAATTCGCAAAGATAGAATAAACACACACAAACTTAATGACAGAGTGTGTGTGTGTGTAGGAGGAGGAATGAGTAAGAAAGAAAGAGAAGAAAGGAATGGACGAGGTCTTGGAAAGAAAGAGAAGGATAGAGAAAGATCAATGAAAACATTGAAACTAGATTGATTTATTATTATCCTAAAGAACAAACGCAAACACACGGTTTACTTTCTGATTCCAGCTAGTGATACTTGTTCTCTCTCCAGCCCAAGAAGAATCTCTGAGTTCTGCAAATAGCTGAAGCTATCATTTTAGTCGAAAAAGCAAGGCGCTGACTGGGGATCAAACCCGGGCCGTACATTCCATCTGTGCGAATTCTTATAAACACTAGTTCATTACTGTTGTAATTATTAGAACGTTATATTCGCAATAGGTGGAATATAGAGTTGCATGTCCAGAACAGATACATTTTAAGACATGTGTAGAAAATGGCCTCCTTTTTTGGCCCTTTCAAGAGAAGAAAAAAAATTATATTAGTATGGCATAAAATTCGTTTGCATCCTCTAATTTATCAACATACTATTACACGTGATTTTTTTTTTACGTTTGCAATGAAAATGTAAAGTTTACTATGCCTATAGAAACACGCTAATTTTGGTTTTGAACATTTATAACTTTTCATTTTGATACAGTTTGCATATGTAATCTTGGCTCTTTCTGATAGAAATTAAGCAGAAAAATTATCATTCATTCATTTTCCTTTTATGTTAAATTTGCATTAGTAATCTGGAATAGAAGGTATGGCCTACGGTATCTACTGGGTTTGTTACAATCAGTGATCACGCCAGACCCCGGCCCCTGTAGGGGGTGTCAGCCCGAAATCCTTGAGACTACCCTCAACTTTAACATTTTGCGGACAAAAGTTGATAGAAACTGTGCAAAACTCTACGTCCACCCTCCCAATTTTGACTTTCCGCCCCTTAATCTGAAATCCTGGCAGAATCCCTGATTACAAAGTATTCCGAACCAGTATGTTTAATAAGACCCACCTAATTTGCAAACCAACCCCACGCAAACAAAGAATGTGTGGTATACTTCTAACATTATGCTAGATGTGTCTCAAAACTCTGGAGTTGCACTGGAAATCATGAGTATTAATCTGACCACCAAGTTTGGTCTCCACTTTGATAGTGACTTAATGAATTTTTGAAGCACCCTTTATATGTTCGAATAACCCTGAAAAAAAATATAAAATCCAAAAGTAACTTCTCTTTTGCTGTTAGATTTGATTTGTGGGAACTGAACCTTATATTGCGAGAACTGAACATATTTTTTTTTTACTACGTTTAGATTCCATATTTTTATCTATACTTCTCTCTCTCCTTTTTTTCTCTCTATCTCTCTTCCATTTCTCTGCCTTTGTCTAAGACATCCATCGGTTTCAATGTTTCATTGTATGTGTTTAAATTTCTCCCTCCATCAACTTATGTATATTGATTCATCTCGCTTTTATTCTTCCATTTTATCGATACCAATACATTTCTATTTTGAAAAAAAACGTGCTCCTGATGTTTGCTGATTTTAGTTAAGATAAGATAAAATTAATTGTATGGGCGGTAACAGCACTATTGCTTACGCCCGTCCCGATACGGGGGAAGCCCCTTATCGTTGTCACGTCGAAAAATAGTTGTTAACTAAAATAATAAAATCTTATAAAAAAATGAAGATGCAAACTGTCTTCAGAAACAGAAAGAATAGTAGTAAAAACTAAAGATGTATAGAGTCTTTTGCACAACGAGATAAAAACAAGAAGGCTGTAAATGGGCCTTCACAAAATAAAACAATTGTAAAACATAAAACTTATCAGCGAAGGGACATAATCATCTCAAAGAGACGGAGATAGACCTGTCTCACGAATATACCTAAAAACTCTCCGCAACATACCTGGTTCATTCCCTTATAATGACGCCATGTCATTGGGGATGTTATAAAGTTGTCTGAGATGATTATATCCGGGACAATCTAAAAGCACGTGACGTATACCTAAAACCACATTCCAATTATTACAATGTGGTGGATCCAATCGTCGTAACAAATAACCGTGTGTCAGGTAACTGTGTCCTATACGTAGACGACATAAATGCTGATTTTAGTATTCGCGAGACGAAGGAAGGAGAAAGAGGGGATCTGTTTAGCAGAGACGATTATAGGATAACAAGTTGCCCTTTTACTTGTCTAGCTGCACGGCGTTCGCTGTCTCAATTTTTTTTATGCGAAGTGTACCATCCCGGTACATGCCTGGCGTGCCTGAGGAAAATACTGGGAAAACCTAAGTCAGGACAGTCAGCCACTGGTACCAAACCGAGGATCTCCCAAATACGAAACCAACGTTCTAACAAGCAAGGTACAGCGCTCGGAAGAAAGAATACTCGTTTCGATGTTTATCACATGCACGCACACACAAAATAACGTAAATAACAACATAATATCAGAAATTATCATGCATAAATATGGCGCATCGTTTCCTATTTTTAAGAACTGATAGAAACAGACCTTTTCTCTTCTCTTTCATGCATAACGTTAGTGTTCTATGGAATTCATTAAGAAAGAAATAATTACCTAGCAACCGTAGATTTTGAAGTTCATTTTTGTTTCTCCATGTTCGGTAAGGATCTTTTCCATTGGACAATTTGAATTACACTTTTCAGTACATTTCAACTAGTGGCCCACCTAAAATAAAAATGGTGTTAGGTATCCTGTTTTGTTGTTTGAAATGTGACTTGCTTAAGCTTTTTATTCTTTGCTACATACTACAAGAAATCATGAATATCTTTCCAGAACCCAGGACATGTGATAATGTTTCCTGTTAAAGAAAAGAAAATTCCAACCCTTACTTACTCACTCACACACTATCAGAATCACACACCGCCAACTATACGTCAGTTGGGTGGCCTATCTCCTAGGCTTAGAGAAAAATCGTGTATAATAAAGTCATGTAAAGATTATATTGGCTATGATAGTACATTGTTGCAATTAACGCAGCTATGATTTTCTGTATTTCTTTTTTACCCACTATTCCTCAATGGTAAACGTGATCAGACTTTTATTAAAGGCTTACAGCACACAGTGTCAAGAGTACAACCGATGCTAAATATGATGATAATCTATCGAACGGTCTAGTACAAGTTCGAGTACCACGAAATACAGATCTGGTGTCAGTAATTAGCTTTTATCGCAAAAAAAATTAGCCTTTAGAATCTTACTTTTTGCTATATCCGTTTGAGAAGAAATCGGGAAAGTAGCGATTGTAGCCTCTATTAAAGGTATAATGCAGCATTCGCCTGCTGTCACTGAGGAAGAACTTGAATTTCGGAAACAAAACACAGCCCTAAATGAATTGACACTACTAGGAATAGTAAGAAGATCACAGAACATTTTTCTCTTTACTAGCGAAAGCAACAATTATCACCCCACGAAGCCTACCTTACGAGCTTGTTAAAAGTATGCAACGAAGTTACGGTTTTATTCCAGTATTGACCTGGTAGCACTCAGGGGAAAAGCCTAGGAAAACGTCTGTAAGGATGACCGCCATGAGCAAAGTTTGTTCTTGTAGCTTCTCCTCCTGTAGAAAAGCAACCTCTGCATTACAAAGAAAGAAAGTGGCATGCATTGTAATCTCACACCAAAAAAGTAACGAGATTTCTTCTCAACTGTCACTTCAGTAGATAGAGTGACGATTGGAAAATAAATATTGTAGAGCAAAATGATACTGACATCTTTGATCGACATAAGCAAGTAGATCCAAATAGCTCCATGCTACAATATTGGAATTTTATAGTTCCTGAATTTGTATGCTTGAATTGAAGTTACAGTAGAGGACTTTGGAGCGACACTAGAGAGAGAGAGAAGCAGGGTGAAGTCCTCCTATCGGCCACCTTGACAACGCTTTAACAGGTTTATCCTAAGTTTTACCTGACAAATATCGAGATGGTACTTAAACTAAGGCCCTAATCGCTACTTTCAAAATTCTTGCCCCGGGATAGTGCGCTTCAACAGAATTCATCCCTCCCCGCATATCAAGTTGCCACAGTTAGCTATCTAGCTCACAGAAAATAAATAAAGAAATAAATAATGCTTAAATTTCGATGTTGTTGATGAGGGTAAATGTACTGTCCGAAGACAGGTAATTATGTGGCCCGAAGGTTCCTGGACAAGATGAATCGATTCTAGTTTACCGTATCATTCTTCCAGCTAGTAGATACGATATAAAGTTATAGACGACATAACCTAAAGTCTAAAGTGGATTCCGAGTCACTAATATACTTACCTTATATGAGTTATATTACTCATTCTTGAGATTTATTTTTATTATTATTATTAGGGCTAGGATTTTGATGAAATTGCATCTTTTCTCGAGTAAATCAGAAACGCATATTTTTTAGTATTTATATGTTTTATGTCATACTCGAACTTTTACGCTCCATTTGTTAGGACAGTATTTTATTTTTGCCATTATGGGTTTTATATGTCATTTTTTTGAAATTATAAGTTATTTTTGGTCATTTTCTTCTTTCCAGAACAGTTGTACACTGATAGTTTACGAGCCTTAATTTGTATATGGAGCATTAACGAGAAAGAATTAACATGAATAAAGAATCATATTCTTCTTTTTTTATCTATTTCCCGAGACAGAATTTAAAATATTGTTTGTTCCAAATATGCCCCTATTGTTTTAGTTGATGTTAAACGTATCTTTTCTATATATAAAAGTGTGCTAGCTGACAACCGTCATTCATTTGTTTTCGAGTTCTATTTATAACGTCCGATAAGATCGCCTCAGGCTGACCTCACTTACCCACCCACGGTAAGTAAAGAAAATATGTAATGTAATGTGGCATCGACGTGATGGTAGAAAACGAGAAAACAACTTTACCTCTGTCATCATACTGTCCGAATTTAGAATTCAATTTCCTCTGTTTTCAAACTTAAAAAAGAAAATCTTACCAGTGTGTGGGAGATATAACAAACACACATTATTTACTTCATCTATTTATCATTCTTTAGGCTAGTCACCATTAACTTGCGCCTTGATGAAAATGTACAAACAATCCTATACATTAAATGTCAATTTACATGAAGATATGCTAATTGATCTCAATGGCTGCGACAGAATTTACATGAAAGTTCTAATAAGCTAAGTTGGTTCAAGTTCCACACGCTAGTGTTAGTCATATACTTCGACCCCTTCATTTCGCCTTCACGATATCAATGAAGAAATATACTAGTCTCTTCCATCTCCAATATTGACAGTGAATGGACATGATCGCAAAGGAATGTCATGGTTAAGGATATAGACATTAGCACGCTAGTTCAAAAGTGTCAAGAAATACGTTATTATTACACAGACGTTTTCAGCTAGAAGATAGGTATTCAATGAGCGCATACTATAGTGTCTGCAACAGAAATTTCTAAAAAGATACGCTGATGTAACTCTTTATGTTACACAAACACACACACCCAAGAGAGAGAGAGAGGTTTAAGAATGGGCACGAGAGAGACGTGATAAATTAAGAAAGGCTCGATTCCTCTCGGAAGTTTCGAAAGTCGTTCTCGTCTAAGTTGTCATCTCATCTCGCAGCGCAATCGCGCGAGAATAGTGACATTGGTCTCGCAAATTCAAGGTCTGCCTTCTTCCTACCATTTTAAAATGACATTTATTTAAACCCAAAGCTCAAAATTCATGTTTTTTGAAACTTTTTGAGTTGTCTTATGCTATGCAAGCTCTTTCCAACGTTTTAATAAACTGTATTAAGCAACTGGAACGTTTTCGCAACCTGGATATTCGTCTGTCAAATTTATTCCCATATTTCCTGGATACCCTGTATATACAAATTAGACTTACTAAGGCATCTGCGGAAGATGCAAACCAGTTGTTTGTCTAAATATCTTTGCGAGGGTCTCTGGTTAATTTCTTTGGAGGAAGACCAAAGCTCGTAATTTGTCTGAAGATACAACTAACCCAAGTGTGTTTCCTCCTTCGCTCTTGCAAACCACAGAATTCTTCTTCCTGTAGAAGTGCACTGAGTAGGCAGAGTGGATAAGTCAGAAACAACTCTAGCGCCCCACTATTTTGCAGCTGCGGAGATATATATTTTTTTTAAAATATGGTTGATTATTTCAGAAAAACAGTAGGATCTAGTTGTAGGTCAAGTGAATCATGATTTACGAATTCAAAATACTCAGGGTATCAATCAGGATATTCTGGATTCGAACACTTGTCATGAAGACTATTATGTGGTGAGTTAAAGCATTCACTCTGCTAGCAAAACAAGGCAATAAATACAGAGAATATTTAAATTGTTCTCAAGTAAGCGTCCTATCATCTTGTTTGTTTATTTATTCAATTCCACTTTGGTTTCGAGACACAGGGATTAGTTCAACTTGCAGTCTAAAAATCGCCCCATTACAATTAAAAATAACAATATTTCTCGACAAAACATAAACAATACGTCATAATTAAACTATATTCTTGGTGTGCGTGTTTTTTTCTTGCAATTTTAATTCTGAAACGCATAAACGTTGATTGGCATAGCAGATCGTGATTGCAAAACATTGAGATGCCAGTCATCGACTAGTAATTGGAAAGTGACCGTAAACTATTGGAGTACTATAGATGTATTAATACTCTCGAATGTAGACATAGCTTGTTCTAATTATTTCTTTCGCGAAGAATCGAGAAGTAAGTCAACCTTGAGACATTAATCAACCTGAAGTATTATTGATTGTTTTATGCGGTGAACTTCATTTTAAAAGAGGTGAACAGAGAGAGACATTAAGCGTCACGTGACTATTTCATGATCATAGCATAAGTACACTTGAAGCTTATCAAGTGAATGACTCGCCGTTCCTGCTAAACCACTCATGAAAATATTTCTTAATTAAAAGGGTCAGCATTATTCAACCTGAGAGGCATGGACCCTTTAAACAGAAAGGTTGCCCTTGACATCTTCCTACCAGGATTAATCCAACTCTTATTTCTATGTGATTAGGTTTTCTGCATCGTAAAAGTTTGTAAATGGAGCCATATACATTATTGGCTTCCACGTGACGAAATTTTGAGTTAGAAAAAAGAGAACGGATCTGTTAAATTCAGATTGTTTGTTTCTTTAAATTACGTCACACTCATCCGCAAATACTTTTGACGAAGAGTTGACGAAATTGTGAAAATTAGACTTAATAAATTATGGTATGAATTATGCATCAAGGTGCTCAAGGACCATGACTTCCAGGGCCCATGCTCCTCGCTTTGACCTTCCGCCCTCACCCACCCCGTCCATTTTCCCTTCCCGTCTTCACATTATGATAATATGGAGATAATAATCATTTAATTCTGCTAATGTGGTTCTTTATATAGAAAAAAGAAATGTAGATTTAGAGAATTGAACCCTGCAGTGTATCAGTCGCTATATCGGTGCAGTCGTCAACATGTGGTTCCTGAAAAGTAGCAACGTCAAAGCTACAAATCTCTACGAATGGACAAAACGACACTACAAACTACTTCGCTACGTTGAATACGTCGGGAGCTCTTTGAATGTTAATCACGAATAGTTATTAAGAACATGGAAACTAATCTCATACTCTTCCGGAGAGATTAAAATAATACTCGAAGCTGTTCCTCGAAAGAAATATATAGTGATCCACACAAAGCTGCACCAATAATATAGCTTTTCTAACATATTGTTTTACAGAATGACAAACATATATTTTCAAAACATTAAAGACTTCAAACCATTATCAAAATGATTTTAAAGACGTACAAATCATAAGGTATTCAAAAATGTTACAAGTGCAAGTAAATGTCTTATTGATTTTTGTTTATGACCTTTTGACATCTAAGATTCAGGCCGGGATATGGGGAGGGGAAAGGCATCAGGAAGGTGTTGTCCAGGGCCTATGTTGAAGGTGCCATCCCATTATTTGCCTGGTATGACTGTACCCTGGAAAAATGAGTTAGGATGGCCGGACGGTGGGATGGAACCCTTGACCTCACGAATGCTACGTCAACGCTCTACCATTTTTCTTTTTTTTTTTTTAAAAAAAAAAGAAGTTTGGTTGGCTCCAAGCGGGCTTTACTATTTCAACTTATACCCTTTCAAATTTTGAGCAACTAGTAAATGACTTAATGAGCCAAAGAAATCTACTACCTCCATATTTTTACCATTTTCAATGTGTTGTGCGTCCAAACTAATCTAATGGGCACAAATTGCTCATTTTCATCATCTATCTAGTGTTTCAGCAATCTTGCACATTCTGCCATGTTGTCTTGCTACGTCATGTCGAGATAGATAGCTGATTAGTTCTAGAGTGGCATCACTCTTCAGACGTCTGACAACTAACTACATGGCAAGAAATAGCAAGTTGATAATTCAAACTAAACGCACTATTTTAGTTCGATCGTCTTTTTTATAAATATATTTCCCGTTAATACACCACATATCGCAAGAATATTGAATTCACTATTGAGAAAGTGGAACCACTGTTGCATGGAAACCTTCAATCGCATGTAAAATGACACATTAAAGCAGAAGAGAAAATTCTTCATCTGTGCAAGAGAGTTGGGCCACGGTTGAATGGAAACCTTTAATTGCATGTATTGAGTAGGTGATAATGAAATGACCGCTTTGACACTTGGTGGGAAACCGCACCTCAACAACACAACACAGAGATGGACTGAGGTCACTCGTCTAATATCACAAACTCTGTATACTTCCAGAAAACAGGCTGGGGCACCCACACAGTCAGAAGACAGTGTGTTGTTGAACATGGTCGTATGAAAGTGCACCATGGAGAACACACAATTGAGAGTGATGTTTCTTTATAAATTCAAACTGGGGCATTCTGCACAGCAACCCACGAAAACATTAACAGTGCATTTAGGACAGGAATGGCGAATGAACGCATCCCTCTCCGTTGGTTTGTCAAATTTCGTTCTGGTGCCACAACATTTCAAAAAGATCCTTCTGGGCACAGACCAACATCATGTTCGGATGATCTGCTCAGGAACACCGTGGAAAGGCCCCTCGGAAAAGTGCTCGTGCCATTGCAGGCGAGTTATGCATACACCATACCATACTGTCAGTCGGCGGCTCCGTGTGATCGGCAAGGATATAAGGTTGCACTCATGGGTGCCACATGAGTTGACACCGGTCAATAAGATCGCCGTCTGGAGTTGTGCAGTTCTCTGAGTGCGTGAAGGTTTCCTGCAACGGATTGTCGCTTCAGATGAAAAAGATGAGCTATGCCTATCGTAAACGGTAAGTACAATGGCTGGATCGTGATCAATGTCCACGACAGTGTCCTAAACCACTTCTGCACCCACGGAATGGATGTTGTTGCTGGTATGGTGGTCTATGGTGGTAATGGTCCATCATGTCTTTCTCAAGCAAGGTGAAACCATCACTGCAGATCGTTACAGTGATGAATTCCATGAAATCAACCGCAAGCATGTCCACAAGTATCCAGCAATAGTCAACAGATATGGTGTCCTCATGTTCTATGGCAATGCCTGGCCACATGTCGCGCAAAGAACGGTGCAGTCTCTCCATGAGTTGCAGTATGAAATCCTTCCTTACGCAAAGTATTCCCCCGAACTCTCTCCCACTGACTACCCCCTCTTCTGGCATCTCGTTCACTTCTTGGCAGGGAAAACGTTCCCTGATGATCGGCCGGTGTAACATCCACTTCATGATTTCTCCGCATCGCAGGCTGTAAACTTTTTCGCCACGTAATCCAATTGTTGCCTGAGCGATGGGAAGAGTGTGTGTCTGCAGACCGCGACTACTTTGATTAACCAGGCAATACAGTTTTCAGCTTTTTAAGCCTTTGGGCATGACGCACCTGTGGTGGACATTTGAACCGCATCAACACAATAAAAGGATACATGTAAAGAGAAAGGAAGAGAATATTCTTTGTCTATGTAGGAAACGAAGTTGACAAAATGCTAAATTTGGTTCAAACTTTGCACGCCAAACTTGGTAGATACGTTTCAGGTCGAACTTGATAAAAATTTTGTTTTTAAAAAACGTTGGTAGACCAACATTGAGTCTGTGCGGAAAAATATTTCAGTCTGCAGGTAGGGGGGAGGGGTTCGAACACACAATCTTCAGAGTAGTTTGTTGTCCTTCACTGTACCCGTTACTCCAAGTTTCTTCCAGTGCCGGGTCTAGAAATTTTCCTACTGAGGGCAAAGTTAGATTTTGCCACTTTTTCCACCGCCCTTTTGCCATCTTTTCCATCGTTTTTTAGCGAAACAACACGACCGGCCGACGTGACGTTCACAACATTGTTTCGTATCACATTGTGTACTTTTGTCATCTTCTCTGGAGCCTGTCGTGGCATCGCTATTACTAACTCCACTAAGGCAGTAGACCAGCGTATCTGACTTGAACCGTAGTTTTGAACTTTAAAGATGAAGGTAGGTTGTATGGAATAACAACAACAACAAAAAAGAGTCTTAGAGTGCCGGTGTTGAAATTTTTAACACTTAATTAGGACAATTTCAATTTAGTAGGAAATTTTACTTCCTTTTTAGAAGCTTTAATTTTTTTTTATTTTTAGCTGTTTGCCGCCCTTAAACAAGCTGCCCGGGGCGCTAAATTGAGGCAAGCAAAGGCATACTGTGATAATTATCTGAATCACGATAAAACGACTTGCTTCGTGCACTTCCGAGTGCCATTCAAATTGATGACAGGAATGTCTAAATTCAAGGATAATTTAATAGTTCAGTAATAATCCTCTAACTTCTGAAATACGAAATCATCAATAAAGGAAATGCTGTAGTCTCTGTTTAATATCAATGCAAATATAGCTGCGTTTTTAAAATATATTACTTTCGTTCTTTCCTTCCTGCTAATTAACGTTATAAGCTGTGATGATGGAACATGGAGGCAGTAACTGATTTGGAGAGGACCAGGACCAATTATGGACGCAGCACCAGGGGTCACCCCCACTTGAGCCATCGGAAGGGCACTCGGCCTGGTCGCGGACCGTAAATTCCTGGGACGAAAGTAGTCTCCCAGGAATGGCTGCTGCACTTCGGCGCTTATGCAATGCTTTAACAGCATCTTAACGCCATAAAGGGGAGGCCAAAATCCTCTCTCCTTGGCGTGTTGTGTGGGGTGGCTTCTTTACGGCATCGAGGGACGATGACGGCAGAGCATCCACCACCAGGGACGACGGCAGCTGTTATGAAGTAATGTATTCTTCATAACTCCTGCATTTATTTAATCAAAGAGTTAAATATGTATATAATTGAATTATTGTTTAATATGCAAATTTCTTGATGTGTAAATTATTCTATATTAGGTTAAGATCAAAATCCCGGCCGGGTGCATAGATTAAGTTAATTATGTAATTGTGATTATGAAATTGTGTTCATGTAATAATTTGTACTCATGTGTATGTATATTTCAGTCTACGGGAGACTCCGAGCTGAGAAACTTCATGTGTTATTTTGTTTCGCTTACGTTTTTTCTATTATTTTTTTTATTTTCCTAGGTTCCCAAGGGTAGATTTTTGTCGCAGCCCTTTCATTCACCGAGCTCCTCTTTTGTGTACTTCGGCAGTCATTTAATTCCTCTCCTCTTCTACTGCCAGAACCAGACTGTAAACGGTCGTGCATTTCTTTGTTGCGAGCTCGGAGGTGGGATATCACGTATAAATACATTTTAGCGGCCAGCCCGCATCATCGAATGGTCAGTTTTCAACTTGAAGTCGAGCAGTATCCATCCGCCTCGCTCCTCAGAGAAACAGCGATGGAAGTCTCATGTTGTGGTCAAGAGAGATGAGACATCAGTGTAGATAACGGAATAGGTAGCAAGTGTACTGAGATATACAGGTCCTTTATTTTTCGGATGGGTTCACAAGTTCACATTCCCGAAAATAGTAATTTTATTCGAACTAAAGTAACTTGCTATAAATTTTCTTTACATCGCACTGCTAAACTGCCTTGATACAGAATTAAGATTCTATGAATTTCAGCGAAATTATTCTGATTGATATGAAAATGGATGGAGAATACTCTGGACGAATTCAGGGAAGGGAACTTTATGGACCTGCTCGGTCCTCATTGATAATTGCTTCATAGGTCGATACAATAATCATTTCCCACTTTCCTTTGCTTTGCAAGCACGCGGCCTGTTCATCTAACTGCTAATGGGTGTAGATTATTAAAGATTTCACTCCCAATGTCCCAGAATAAACTTCGAGGAGAAGAAGAAATGTCAAAAAGAGTACAAGCTTTTTCTGCTATGAAACAGTAAGATTTGCAATAATTTAATTGAGATATTATTTCCGAGTTGTTGTTGTTTCTTATTCAGAGGAATTAGCTAGCGTATAGTCCTTTTTTGTGGCTAGTAAGTTTTCTGGGAATCGGATTGTACTACTTCAGCCTTGTGCGTGATAACTAGTAGCCTTTGGATGGTAGAGGAGCCGAAGCAACCATTTGTTTCTTAAGTACAGGCAGGCTAAATAAGTACAAGTAAGATTAATATTCAAGTAACTTCGAGGTTAGGCTACTGAGACCTGCAAGGTCTTGGTTTTTAGAGTTTCTTAGAGGGCTTTCAACCCTCATTGGCCTGGTACTTTCTCGGTCCCAGGATAGTCGTATTCCAACATAGCACTGTTCGTCCTAGCGAGGAGGGAGGCGCGCTCTAGATTTTATTTGTGGGAAAACCACAATTTTGATTTGATGAATTTATGAAGTCTCCAAGGAATCATCGTTAGAGCTAAATTATACAAAAACTTAGAGGCATAGGGTAGACCGGGGCTATTTGAGTTTAGTAAGAGAAAAGTCAAAATTTCCAAAAGCCGACGTACTTTATAGTTTAAATAATTGTCAATCTACGCACTTTATTATAGTACAACATATTAAAGAATAAAGAACCTGTTAAGTCATGGAAATTCTGAAAACGAATTTAAAATAAACATGGCAGAACTCGAGACTAATAAAAATCACGTGACTATTTGGGTTTCTTAGGGGGTTATTTTGGTCTTTCGCTGTATCAACATTGTTTACATTAATCACATTAGCGCTCATGTATATTCTTAAATTATACCCTTTTCTATATAATTTGTAAAAACATAACTTCATAGGAAAAGAAAATAAGCAGAGCAATTCTTTAGGAAAGGGTGTTAAGAATAAGCTAAAACTCCTTCAGCATCGTAATAATACAAGGCTATTTATTTTCTTATCTGTTACATAATACCTTACACGTATAGGTTCATCTTAGAGTGGTTTAACTTATTCTCTTTGAAGTAAACACTTGTAAGAGCAAAGGGGAAAAGAGAGAAGTTCTGACAATAACAAAAAAACTTCGGATAGTTTCACATTTTCAACATTAATTTTTGGTAAATAAAAGGATGACACATTAGTAATGAAAACTTTAGTTCAAATTTAACTTTTAATTAAAAATTGACTTGCCATTAGGTTTTTGTTTTTCCAAATCACTTTAACTAGTAGTCTTATCAATCAAAATTAGTAAAAGAAGAATCCAAACTTGTTCTAGAGAAAGCTAAGTGAATTTGAATTATGTTTTTATACAAAATTATGAGAAATCAATAGTTTCTCAAACTTCTGAAGTACGAGACAATTAAAATTATCGAGAAATGTATAACTTAGAGGAACTTGCCGCATACAAACTGGTTTCTCCCATAAGCTCCAACACATATTTCATGGTACCATTATTTACAATGTTGGCAGCGAATCCATCCCCCTTTGCTCACTGATTCTTTAAAGTAATATTTCACCTTCCATCCGGATGGTACATTGTCCTCGGATTCTTTCTTATCACTATCATCATCACGTGCAGCATAGGTAACACTTGATGTCACAGGTCTATGATTTATTTTTGTTTTGATGCTTTTCGTCTTGGAGTCAATTTTTGCAGGTCCCTCCATTGATAACTTCTGTTTCGTGCGAAGCTGTTGGGCATTTTCGGGACATGATAACGCCCTCAGCACAAGCTCTTGAAAGTCCCTCAGGCTTTCGCAATGATAAAAACTAATCTTCACCAGCTAATCCTTTGTTTCTCGAAATGTTGTTAAGAGGACTAGTAAAATAGAAAACACTCAGGAGTTGCGCGATAGATCAGTGGTTAGAGTGACGAATTACAAACAAAACTGAAAATTCTAGGTTCGAGTCTCAATCCAAAGATAAGTCTTTTTCCGCGAAAGGCTCGAAGGTTAACAAGACTGGTTTGTAGCAATTTTGGCGTGCAAAGTTCGTAGCAAATTTGGCAAATTTGGCACTTGTCAAATAACAAATTTGCTGCGAGATTGTAGCAAGTTTGCAGCAATCCAATGCCAAACTTTGTTCCAAATTTCAACGCCAACCATCGTACATACTTACTGCAAGTTTGGGTGCTATCCGCGAGCCAGCGAAATGAATAAGTGTTGACAAGAGATACTTTTCACTATGAACAAGGCAAACAAACAAACTTCGTCTTAAGTGTTCTGTATATTTTTCATCTAAGGAGGTAAAGAGCACGTAATTTGAACACAAAGACATACACAAATACACATGGGTATCTCCGGACGGCAAAACTCAACCAGATCGATCACGCACTAGTAGACAAACGAAGACACACCAACATAATGGATGTTAGGTCGTACAGAGGAGCGGAAAGTGACACCGACCGTCATTTAGTGATCAAAAAAGTAAGGGAAAAGTTATGCATCGCGAACAGAGAAAACAAGGGGTCAAAACAACAGAAACTTGAAGTTAAACGATTAAATAATCCGAGCATAAAAGCAGATTACCAACTCGAACTCTCAAATAGGTTCGAAATCCTAGCCGACTCGAGTAATAATAATGATGATATTAATAATGAAATTGATGTAAGATGTGGGAGGCAATTCGTGAAACAATTAAGAACACAGGGAAGGAACGTGTAGGTGAGAAGAAACAACAGAAAAGCAAACCTTGGTTTGATGAAGAATGCCTTAAGCTTCATGAGGAACGAAAACAAGCAAGGCAACGATGGCTAAATAATAAAAGCGAAGCAAATACCAACCACTACAGTAACGCGAAACGAAAACGCCACACTCGGGTTCAGAAACAAACAGCGAGAATATCTGACACAGAAGATTCAGAAGATAGAGGAAAACGGGAAGACAAATAACATTCGAGGTCTATACAAAGGGGTAAACTCGTTAAGAAAAGGTTACCAGCCGAGGTTAGGAATGATTAGAAATGAACGTGGAGATCTTCAGGCGGATCCGACTAAAATTGTCGATGTGTAGAAAAGTTATTTCGACAAACTTAACGTACACAACGGGGAACAAACAGGAATTTAAAATCCATACCGCAGAACCGTGCATTCCCGAACCTAGCGAGATCGAGATTGAAATGTCGGTAAAGAAATTGAAAAATTTCAAATCACCAGGAATAGACAATATTTCAGCCAAAAGGCATTAATCAAGGAACTACATAAATTGATAAGTGCTATATGGAGAAAGGAGGAGCTCCCAAAGGAATAATAGTTCCGATTTACAAAAAAGGCGATAAGTCGGAATGCAATAATTACTGCGGAATCTCGTTACTTCCAACCTGTTACAAGGTATTAAGTAATTTTCTGTTAACACGCTTAAGTGTATACGTAGATGAAATAATTGGGGATCAATGTGGATTTAGAAAAAATAGATCCACGTTGGAACAAATTTTGGAGAAGAAATGGGAATACAGTGGGACGGTTCATCAGCTATTCATTGATTTTAAGAAAGCATATGATTCTATCAAAAGGGGAAAGTTATACAGCATTCTGATACGATTTCGAATTCCGAAAAAATTGGTTCAAGTAGTGAAGATGTATCTTAGCAACCCCATAAGCAGAATACGGATAGGTAATAATATGTCAGACAGTTTGAAGATTCGCAACGGATTTAAACAAGGTGATGCCTTATCACCACTACTGTTTAACTTCGCGTTAGAATATGCGATTTTAAAAATTAAAGGGGACAAAAAGGGACTATCATTGAATGGTTTGAATCAACTGTTTGTATACGCGGATGATGTAGATGTAATAGGGGACGATATAGATGCACTACAAAGCAACACCAATGTCCTAGTAGAAGCGTGCGATAAGATAGGTCTACAGGTAAACACAGATATAACAAAATACATGATAGGCCGAAACACAGGGAATGAAGGAAATAAAAACATAAGAAGTAGGGGTGAGGTCATAGATAAAGTAAACAAATTTAAATACTTAAGATCATACGTAACAAGCAAAAATGAGGTCACGGAAGAAATAAAAAGTCGCTTAGTATCGGGCAACGTATGTTTCTATTCAGTCCAAAAACTTCTGACATCGTGATTAATATCAAGGAAATTGAAATTGGAAATATACAGAACGGTTATTCTGCCAGTAATACTTTACGGTTGCGAAAGTTGGAGCCGGGCCGAAACGGGACGAGATGACTGGAGAGTGGAGGAAGGAGACTGCATAATGAAGAACTCCACGGACTGTACGATTCACCAGATGTTGTAAAAATTATGAAATCGCGACGACTAAGGTGGGCAGGCCATGTAGCTCGGATGGGGAGAAAACGAAGATTATATTCTATCCTGGTTGGAAGGTCCGATGGAAGGAGATCATTGGGAAGACCGAGAGGTCGTTGGGAGGACAATATT